>JACXSJ010000461.1:264929-297565 GCA_014851325.1 Pentalonia nigronervosa | reverse complement strand
GGTCAAACAAACGGTCGAACGATGGAGAAGAAACCCAAATATTAGTACCACAAATGAAAAAAAAACTAAATAGGGCCAGAATTGGTCACACTAGACTAACCCATGAGTACCTAATGACAAAAAGTGACCCTTCAATATGTCAATCATGTGGCACATCAATCACAATCAAACACATTTTTGAAGAATGCAGAACGTACGTTAAACAAAGAAAGGATCTCAATATAAGCCATCAAATTGGAACAAGCCTAGGCCCAAATCCCGACAATGAAACCAACACCATTGAATTCTTCAAAACTACCAAGTTACTCAAACTACTTTAGCCAATCCTTCAATGTATAAATCAACTAACAAATTAATGCTAAATATTTCTCTTGTGTTTTTATTTTTTTTTTCTTTCTCTTTTTCTGATATGTATAAATAATTTATATGTATAGTGATATGCTAATGACTTAGTAGTCGAAGCAGAAATTGTATAAATTTCAAGACCAATAAAAAAAAAAAAAAAAAAAAAAAAAAAAAAAAAAAAAAAAAAAAAAAAAAAAAAAAAAAAAAAAAAAAAAAAAAAAAAAGATATTGGCGTATTGAAATCAAATTAGTATCGTAAATCCTAATTATATTTACTTGTTTATTTAACTATTAAGAATATTAACATGGAAAAATTAAGTTATGTTTTATAAACCATGTTTTTAAAATAGCAAATTGTCATTTGAAATCAAAAAAATATATAAAGTAAAACAAAAAACAAATAATCATTAATTTTTTTTTCTTGGTATATTAGTATTTATATAATAATAATTTATCCAATAATTATATTCTACAAATTAAAAATACTCAAACATAACCAAGGTAAATGACAATTACCTGACTATTTGTTTTGTTTTATTTTGTGACATATAGGGTGCTTCAGTGGCGTGTCAAACTTTAAATTGTTCAAGTTTAATATTTCACCCACCATGTTGCAGCACCAATTCCCGGATAAAAGCACATTCGATGTCATATTTCTCTACCTGTCCTAGTTATTACTAAAATACTATAGTTAATACTTAATTATCATTGATTGTCCATTATTCATGTAATACTACGTAATACAACGTATTACTCGCCCACCACCCCTTAAGAATCTGAGAGGCGGACGCCCTTCGATTACCCTCTTTGCCATGCCATTAGAGTGCTTAATCTATTCTACTACGTTTTATTACTAGGCAACTTTTATTTTTTTTTTAAATCAATGCATATTATTAATAAATATGATAGATATTCACATAATTCATTGAAAATATTGTGATCATTTTAGTTCAATCTTCAAAATAAACGTAACCAAATTTATATTAAAACAGTAGAATAATTTTAAAAAATACTAAATGAAAAATTAAATGTTGGATTTCAAGATATGAATGAGTTAACTATGTAAAAAATATGGTAAAATAAATGTGGTAAGGTTATATGATGTTGAGAAAAATAATTCAATTTATTAATTTTTAATCATAAATTCAAGAGTTCAAAACCAAAAGATGCTATTTTAAAATTTAAACTGTTATATCTTTTTTAGTGATAAATTTTTTTAAATAATTGTCAAATATAAAAATTAACAAAGTTTGTCTGCTTTAAGTCTTGTAATTTGTGTTTGTTCTAAAAAAAAGATAGTATAAAAAATTTCAGTTAAGGGCCAAAGAGTACTACAGAAGAACCTTTTAGTGCTTATTCACTTAGAACTTTTTTATTCTAAATTAAATGTTTGTTTCCCGAGAAACAAAATTTGGTTAGTTAAAAGAGCATATAACATAACGTTAAAACTAAAATAATATTATGGTGCTATTTTTTATAGAATTTTATATTTTGTTAATAAATATACAATAGTTAATATCATTGCATAATCATGTTATTATTGCAAGGTTATCATAATGATTATGAGATAGTACTTTTTAACACTGATGTATTTTATTGTATAGAAAAATATATTTTGACACTTAAGTTAAGAAGATTTTCTATAAAACATTATATTCAATACTTACTTTGTACGTAAGATTGTTTTAGAATATTTTAGTTTTCGATAAGTCTTTTAATAATGGGCCTAGATGGTTGTTTGTGACTTTCAATTATAAACCATTGATAACTAAGACTGTATGTATAAAAAAATCAATAAAAATAAAAGTCAAGTTTGCATCTTTTGCTCATAAGTATGCTCAAATCGCCGCCAAATCTTGATAGCTATATTTTTTTCGCTTCTTCTAAACATCCTGTTACTCACGAAAGTTGATTGTATATATATTGTATAGTTATATTATATATTTTATTAATGCTGACCTCGTTGGTTTACATTAAATTATCTTTTAAAACTAAAATTATTATATTTTAACCGGTACAATCATAGGAATTATTGCATACCATTAAAAATCACATTTTCATTTACGATCATAATATTCTATCTGAAAACGTCAAAAACACTCGCACACCCGAAAACGATGCCTAACGTGAGCATGCAATACCATTAGAATTTGAGAGCACTCGACCACTGATACTCGAGGCAAAATTATGCACACTAACAATATTGCATTGTTTAAAAACATAAAAATATTTAAGTGTAAAAAAATATAGTATAATGATCGTATTACTTTTGAGTTGGCTTGATCCGAATGCGTCCGGTAGCAGAACTGGAACAATGCCACGGCGATAGCCACAATGAGTCCCAGTACTAGTATGTAAAATATACCAGCAATGTTGTTTAACGTCAGCTCGGCATTGCGGAAAGACTCCTGCGGGAATTAAGATGTGCGGTATGTAAAACGTTGGCAATTTTTGACTTTTTTTTAATAAAATTCAGTGATATTTCCTGTTTTATGGCGCACGACAAGGACAGAGAGAAGCGAGAAAAGTTTACCGTCGCACTCCCGCACCAAGTTCAAAATAAAAAGGACATAAATTGCTGCTATAACCTATTTTTTCTCTCTTTTTTCTTTTGCGGGTTTGCTAGTAATGTAAAACTGCGAACAAGCAAATGGACTGAAAGTAAAGTTTTAAAAATTCAACTACCGTTTTTCTTCAAAACGGTCTTTAAGTGGCCAACTCTCGATGTATTTTTCTTTTGAAAAAATAAATGACTTTCAGATTGTTTTATTTATACATTATTTCTTTTCCTCAAAATTGAGATTTCTATCATTACATTACTAAACAACCATATATTTTTGAATCACTGAAGTGAATTTAGCCAACATTCAGTCAACATCGCATTATATAATTTGAGTAATTTCTCAATGTTCCCTATTTTTTGTGAGTGTTTTGTTAAACTTGCAAATATATGGGGAAAAAATAAAAGTTTAAAAATGAACGACCGATGATAAATGAGTTATCAATGAACAACGAAAAATTGTGAATATTTTCGTAAATATCTGTCAGTAACAATTGAATATAATAGTTTAATAATTCAAAGTTAATTTAAGGATTCGTTCAACAAAATATTACATTCAATTTATTAATCAACCATTTTATCTTCTTTTTAATCATTCTATAATTTTTGAATTTTATAGATACATTATTTTTTTTAACCAATACTAAATTTGTTTTATATATTTATTATCTAATATTAGCAATATAATATCTAATTATTTTATTAATCTCAATAAAACAGAATGGAAAATATTAATTTATCATTGAAAAGATATTTTTGAAAAAAAAACGATTAAAAGTCTGATTCTTTTTTTTTCACCTTTGCCTCGTAACCGCACTCATCAATCCACCATTTGTTTTCTAGCCTTGTAAGTTCACCGCTATCAGTCAATTGTACAATTGCAGCATTTATTCGATTCCTAAACAATCACAACAATAAATGCATTATATTCACATATAGATATTATTATAAAATATTTGAAGTATATTTATTAATATTTTATAAACAGTAAATATAAAAGACAATGAATTATAAACAAAACAAAGATGACGTCCAAGACAATTAAGATGCTTAAACAGAGTCATGAAAGATATGAGTATATTAGGAATGAACATCGTGGAATAGGTAGCTGCAAACAGGGATAGATAGAAAAAAGTGGGGCTTATTATGAAGTGCCTATGTTAAGCCTAAAATAAAAATGAATTATAAATATCAAATGATGGAATTTAATTTATAGAACTTCAACAAAAATACCATTAAATATAATCGATATAACGTCATCAATGTATAAGAATCTTATACCTAAATAAAATTACATTAATAAAAACTCTAAACATTATAGATTATTTAACTAATAGTTATTTTAATATTTTATTTCCTTAAATAATATCCTAAATATCTTTCCTTAATATAATTGATTTCTTCACAGTTAAGTGAAACCATTCAGACTCAATCCTTAACCTTCTACACTGATACATTTATTTGTGTAGTTCAATCATTTTCGCAAAGATATAAATTGCCTTTGTATGTACCAAATATTGGCGCAAAGCGCATAAAAGAGAAATAAGTTCAATATAGGTGTTGTGTTCGAATAGACCCAAGAGAATACCGTTTGGGCGGGGATAAAATTAACGGAAGGACAATCATATAGATCAAACTGCAAAGCACCACCATTCCTCTCTACTGGTCTCCCTTTTTTGGCTCTAGAGCATTTTTCAATGGCCCTCGGGGACCCTCTTGATACCCTTATAAATCGCTTATAGGATTCGATCGAACGGTAAAACAATGTTGAACGAGAATATTGTTTATATGTAAAACCATTAAAACAAAAATACAAAGGATTTATTACTTTCTAAAAATAAAAAAACAAACTATTTTCAAAAATAAATATATAAAAATATAATATATTACTTTATACCAAAGTTCGAAAAAAAATATTTAAATTAATAACTGTCAGTAAAAAATTATGTACCTACCATTTACGATACGAACTTTTGAAATAATGTAATACCATTGAATGTCACCTACCTGTTTTGCTTTATAAGAATTTCAAATTATGAAACCTAAGAATCCAAAAACTCATAAATGTGTTAATTATAAGCTCCAGACCTCCATAATTAGATTTCACATCGGCCACATGAAACTTTCTCACGTTTTATATCTAAAGAATATTATATAGGTTATAGGTACTGACGGTGAACACAATACGCATGTAAAGTGCAACTCGGTATTAACACATATATCCATCGAGCAGTTGCATGCTAGAGAAAGCTCTAAACTTCCCTATTAACTAACTAAAAAACTTTCCTACCACTCGAACTCAATCACCAACACAAACGAATACTAACGGACCGCCATAGACATTTTTCACAGTGTGAAAATGTATTATTTCATTTTAAATTCATGTATGGCTAATGGTCACTAGCTGCCAGAACAACTAAGTTCCGCAAAGTAAATATAAAACATTTTTATAATATCCAGAATGTAAAACTGTTTTTTGACCAACCAAGTAAACATTCCAATATTTCAAAATACATGTAAATACTAAAATTATAAATTTCTTTAACCGAAATAATAGTAATAAATAATCATAATTTTATTTATATTATAAATTATAGCATACAAAAGCATAGTATACGTCATTATGCATCTAATTTCATGTTTTTATACGCAGTTATGTATCAGTTAAATTTTTACCTACACATTATGTTATGGCAAACTTTTTTTTGAATATTTAAAATTTTTTAACTCACTATGAATTGCCATATATTATTATGTTAAAATATTAGATTACACGAAGCCTGGAGATTGAAATGGTTTATAATATGCATCACCAGGTTATATAAATAATATAAATATGAGTTTTAATTAATTTTTTCTCCAACTGCTTAAAATTAAATTCACATTTCTACAATTCAACACAGTAATAATAACTATATGTTTAAAAGCAATTTTTGTGTTGTTTTTTAAAACCATATAAAATTATTTATAAAGATAATTGTATGAGAATGTTTAAAGCATATATTTATACTACCTGCCTACCTACCTACATACAATGTAAAATATAAATAACCGTACAAAATTAGTTATTTCCTTTTCAACGTTGCATAATCTAAAGATCAAAAATGTATTGTAATAAAAAAATTCCACTCCATTGTTATTTTTAAATAGCATTGACTTTTCTTGCGACGGAATATAATATATTTAAAGTACATAAGAAAAATAAAATCGATCAATCTACACAAATGAGTTTTTGAGGGAATATGAGTTTTGTACATGTTATTAAATACATCATTTAAATTGAAAACACATTGATAAGTATATAGCCTTTCAGAATTCATTGGTGTTCAAATATAGACTGTTTGATGTATAGTTCCTATATATGAATGTGTGTGTGTGTGTGTGTGTGTATTATACATATCACACTGAATAATGATCGAATTTGCACATTTGGATTTATTAAACCCTTTGCGTATGGTCCTGAAAATCCTTTGGGAATCCAATTTGATTCCTAGGGATATAATATATAATTAGTTTGTATAATTTGATGTGTAAATATAAATTAATATACATAAAATAATAAAAAATATATATATATAATAATAATAATTTAATGAGGTGGAAACAAAATCAAAAATAAAAATTATTTCATCGGAACGGATAATGTAAAACACAATTAAACATTTGTTAGAAATCAAATTTTCTATTATCATAAACTATTCATACAATTTGCAGCTAAATATTTATTAAATCTATCATTTATATTATTTAAATGGATCATTAAACTGCAATTATTACATTATCACCGGAGAAAAATATCTTTCATACTAACACGTATAATAATGATTAAAAAAAAGTTTAAAAATCTCTTAATCATTTCATAACTTAACTAAACATTTTAAAAGGAAAAACTGTATTAGAGTACAGAATATAACATTTACGTAATCTTATACCAACAACACTTTATCAGTTTATTGTGCGTTTACTTAATAGGCGTATAAGTCCAATTTCCGACTGGATTAAAAATAATTTTAATTAAATGTTTATTTATTACCGATTGATTCAATTCCCGGTTTATTAAATAAACAGAACCGATTAATATTTCACGTATATTTTAAATTGACCGTTTAAATAATTAAATTGCTGTTAAAATGCATTGTTTAAAAATATATAAATACATTTGTTTATACACTTCTGATCATTGAATTATAAATCCAGTTCATACCATTCGAATTTGTTCACGATTTAATTAATTTAAAATGTAAATACACAATGTGTTTGAAGTTACTACTTAGATTTTTTTTGTTTGATAATAAACAAATAATATATGTACATTAGAAAATACAAATTATAACATATTTAAAACATAAATTTGTCTCTCTATCTTTAATTTCAATCTATTGAATCTAGTAAGTATGCCAATAAATCTGGTTAGACATGATACACAGACATCCGCATTGCGTTAAATCGAGGATATCATCAGAATAAGATTAAAGAAACTTCAGTTTTTAGTACGAATATCCCAATAAAAATATAACAAGTATATAGAAATCAACGTTTCGAAATCGGTGTCAGTAAATAGTTAACCAGTGGTTTTTACAAATCTCATTGAATAGACACGTGTATATATAATATATAATATATGAGCGTCTCTCTATATATAATATGTGTGTATAATAATGCGTGTATACATATATATATATATATTTTTTTTTTATGATCAAAAATGTGTCGCAGAAAATTGGGTTTTCTTTTTCTTTTTTTCATATCAGACTCTCGTCTTGGAAAATGTGATTTCGCGGAATGTAATCCGAGAGAGTCATTCAACCGAAAGTCGCGCGTAATATTCCCACTTGCGTCCCTTTACCCGTGCTTCGCATCCCGTCGGTGATCTTATTTCCCAAAAGCCCCAAACGAGATTTGTCAATATTATATATAATATATAGAAAAAAAAATAAAAAAATAGATCAGCCTCACCTTAGCGGAGACCCAAGTGGCATCGCTATACCGTAGCCCTTGACGTCTAAGTTACGTCCGACTTTCATTGTATCACAAGGTTTCCTCATGTTTACAAAGTCATTTTTAGGAGACTCAATGAGTAAAGCGAACTTTCCGTTTGAATTTCTTACTCTTTGGATGCCTTCATCATATGTATCCACGAACACGTGTGTCCGCGAGTTCATGAACTGCCACATTTTACTATATAATGAACTGTGCGATCTCTATATAGTAATCAAAAAAAATATAAACAATAAGTTTATAATAAGTTAGAGTTATTATATTTTATAGTTTAAGTTTAATTTTTTCAACTAAGTAACTACAGTTATAGAAATGTTTTAGCTAATTATAGTTATTATATAATATTATAAAATGGTTAATTAACTATAGTAAGTTATAAGTAACTTGTTACCTAATATGCACATTTATTAAATATATAATATATATATTATATATTATGTATTAGTATTATATATTATTACATATATTATATGTACATTTATGTAATTATTGAGCAAACAGTTCACCTCAATGAAACAATACCACAACGAAATGAAAAAAAGTATATTTTAAATGTATGTTTCAATAAAGTATATGATTTATCTATACCTGCATATCTTTTGAAAACAATTAAAGTTATTTTATAATAGCAAATATAAAATTATAATTGAGTAATAATATAAGATTAAGTACAGACTATAATTTATTCATAATTTGTATGCTAAAATTAAAAATCAAATAATAATATAATTATATCAATAAAATAAATTATTTAAAAAAAACATTTGTGTTTTACAAATGTACTTTTAATTCAAAATTTACTTATTCAAATATCCATTTTAGTAATTAGTTAGGTCGATTGATAGTAAGTGATTTGATAATAGACTCTTCTCCCCAGTTTATATTTTACCTTTCTCTGTGGGTTTTTATGTGAAGTAAAAATATTTATAAGAAACCACCGCGGTGAATGGCTTGAAACGAAAAAGTTCTATCTAGAGAAAAAGAGTGGCCACCCAATACCCAAAATTTACAGTCGATAAAACTCAAAAAAACTGAACTTGTAATGAGAAAATTATATATGATTTTAACACCTTTAACTTATGTACATATGGATATTATTTTTATTTCAACTATCGTATTTCACATATTATCACACATTAAATGTATTTTTAGTTATAGAAGAAAAGTATTTAATTTACACCCAGTAAAAAAGCAAGTACAAAATGAATTCGGTAAATAATTTATCTTCATAGTTCTAGCGATTTCAATTGAATAGTATTGACATTTGCAGATCTCGTTAGATAAACAACTTATTAAAGTGGGCAATCAAGTATTGAGAATAATTCCGAACGTCAACGACGACAAAATCACTGTCAGACGTAAAGTTTTTGAATAAAAAATAATTTTTTTTTTTATTTCTTATAGAATGATAAAAATAATAATAAAACTCGTGACACTAGCTATTGTGTAGCGTGCAAAAAAATAAAATAATACATATAAACAAGTTGGCCCTTGGTTGTTTACTTTTTTAACGGCAGTATAATTAAAAGTGTAAATTTTATGCAAAAAAATGTTATTTTTAAATTATAAAAAATAGTATTAATTTAAAATGTTAATCATAAAATATATGTAATTATACAATAATTAAAAACATACAATTTGGTTTTAAATCGATATTTTTACATTTCAATCACTTGTAAGGTAACGGTAACATAATATAAATTATTGTTTAAAGTGATAATGTATCGAATAATTTATAAAAGAATAGTTATTATGTTTATCATTTTTACAGTTTTATAATATTTAAGGTATTTTTATCCATAAAAAAACATTTGAGCAATTCAAAACAGTAAATCAAGTGTAAGCGCACTACTTACTTTGAAAAAATCCCACGTAGACCCATGAGAAAGAAGACCATATTCAATTTCAGTTTGTGCAGCTAAATCTTCTGGTGTGCTGATTGGTGTGGACATTTTCTGCACGATCAAATACGCGGTGAAATTAGATACGTACGATGATATCAATATCACCGTGAAAAACCACCAGACTGCACCAACAATACGTCCTGGAGTAGTTCTAAGTTCACATATAATATTATTATTACCCCTTTTTATGATTTAACATAAATTTTTAAGTATGCAATCAGTTGTAATAAATATAACAGAAATAAGTAAATGAGCTAAAATAAATTAAAATTCCTCCATCTTTAAAAATTGTATTATATTCGTACAATAATATAAAAATGCAATATTAATAATATACATACACGTTTTATACACAAAATAATTGTATTATATTTACTTTATTAATATTTATTTATACTTTAAAATAATACATACAATAACGATTAACTTTAGATACTTGAATTTCTCATTAAATATTTATGTTATGATTTTCTAGGTGACGTAAAATTCTTAAAATATTTTAAGTAGTTTTCTCGTAACTATTTATAAATAATGCAATTTTGACTTTATTTAGTTTTTTTTTCTATACATGATATTAAAAATTATTATGCATGGTCAAAAAGCTTAAAAAATTAACACTTGATTCCTCAAGTTCTTCTTACAAAAATTAAAAAGAATTGAGCTTAAATTTACATACATTTCTTACAAGTAATTTAACTATTGAAATTTTAACAAAACTTGGATACTCAAGCGTTCAACGATATTTTAACAATTTTTGTTATATTGTTGTTATTCAAAAAATATTAATCACTAGGTAACTTGAAATATTTCTTTATATTCTACTTAAATTATCATTTTATATACACAATGATATTTTCAAAACTGCATTACTAAAAAAAAAAATAGAAGTGTGCATGATTTGAGATTAACTCTGTATAATAAAATATACTCAAAAATGAATGCTGACATTCGTCTTTGCCCTGAATCATTTTTGACTAAATTCAAATTTAACACATGTATTACACTGACCTACACAATGACGAGGAAGACTATTGCAAATTCGTCGTTTTTATTTAAACTTGTATTTATAAATATAACATTTGATAATTTAAAAACAAACTTTTTCAATATACATAATTATATCAACAATTAAAATAATTTTTTTTTTTAATTTTAATTAACAAGTTTATATTATCGTTTAGAAAATATGTAAGTTATCAAATCGCGTGGAAACTTTTTTAATTTACAAGAGCTTCTGTTGTATATTTTATATTCTGAATTTGGTGTATTTTTTATACAGCAAGTTATGAAAGTTCTTCTTGCTATATAGAAAACGCTTTTTATTTAATTGAAATTATATTTTAATATAAGAAAATAAAAATAATTTCGACACAAACTCTGTAAAAACTATGGATACTTATACTATTTAACTATAATCATTAATTAATAACTATATAATTATAATCTACGTCAGAATTAATAGTATGTAATTTAAAAAAATTTAACATAAATTCATAAAATTCTAGGCAGCAAAATATGCTTATGAAATAATTAGATTAGTTATATTGAATAATATTGTCTTTATGAGAAATGTAATATTATGTATAGTGTCAAATTTCCAACGTTTTAATGAGATACATAAATGGAATATGCATTGAAACGTTCTAAAAGTAAATGCATATATTTTGAACATTTAAACTTTTAAACTTTTAAATTGTTTACTATGCATATAGATACCATAATTATGAGTTTATAGTAATTACATTTTTATTTAAAACGAATTAATTACTTAATAAAATATATTTACATAACGACTTATCAATCTCATATTCTTAATAAAATATATTTTTTAATTAAAAGGATATCGTTTTTAAGTATACAAATTAAGCGTTCTATTACAAACTTGATCGATTCTTTCCTTAATAATTTGTTTCATTAAATAAATGACGTATTATGGACAGTTTATAGTTTTATAAATGTTTTTTAATTATTGTAATCACTAAAAATAAGTATTATTATTGTGCATGATATTTCATACAGTGTTATTTAAGAAATTCATTTTTATTGGTATAAAAAATGAGTATTGTTATAAAAATTGTTTGAAAACAAATAATAAATTATTCAAAATTATTTAATATGTATCAAGATATAATATAAATATGTGGATGAATTGTTTTTTTTTTACCATTATTGGTGTAAATTACGATTTTTAAAATTAAAAACTTGTAATTATACCTTATAAAGTTATAGGTTGATGACTTTTTCACATGCATTGTACATTTTTATATCTTACTTGATATTATGTTTATTTTAGTTTTAATTTAATAGGTTATTAGATTTTAAAAGCTCTATTAAAATTTTTAACGTACAAACACACATTACATAGTACTGTTGTATAATAAATGTTTCAAATGTATTGTAAAGGTAGGTTATTTGAAAAATTGTAATATATATAAAATTTATGCAGGTGCGAGCTAACTGATAAAGGAGAAGCTACGACAGCAACAAACAACCTTTTTTTTTTTTTTTGTTCCCAGGAAATGCCCGATAAGTAATTTTGTGTAATAATTTTCAAATTTAATACATTTTTATTATGCTCTAAAGATAATTTAACATCATTAGTGATATAATAAAAATGTGTTATTTAATGTGCAAAAATATTATTCATGGATTTCGAATATTATTGTCTCGTTTTACTTAGTAATAATAATTACATGAGCTAATCTCTTGGTAAAATGTAATATATTTGGATATTCTTAGAACCTGATAAAAAATAAAATAGCTCATAATTTCATTCATATTACAAAAATTTAATTTAATATTTTTTAACATTCTGTGAGAACAAGACTTATTATTTTTTTTAAATATTTTTTTTATATTTTAGAATAAGTATTTTTATTTTAAAGAAATATATTTGATTTTAATCTGATAACTTTAATCTATCGAAACAATTTATTTGAAATATTGGCTAGTTTAGTTTCCACGTAGTTTATCATGGGTACAATGATATAATATGCTTTTTTTTTAATAATTATGTTCAGTGCACACCGATGTATTTTAAAACCATGACATGTCGTTATAATATATAAATGTATTTAAATATTTTCCTATTTCCTCTATGGTTTTCTCATAATGCATTCAACAAGTAGGTTTTATTTATATACAGGTAATAAATCATTCGTGTAAAACCATAATAGTGTAACCAATTAGTTTAATCACTTAATACATAAAGTTCTCAATAGTAGGTTTAAGAAACTTTAGGTTCAAGACAGTCGAATTTAATGTAGTACGAAGACTTTAAAATTATAAATTAAGATTTAATTATTACTTTTTAAATGTTATTCAGCCTCAGATACAATTATTTTAACTTAATTATTAAGGTTATTTACATAAACCGTGTATAATAGTTTTCGTTCATAAAATAATTAATAATAGAATCTATAATCATTTTGAATATAAATAATATATATTTATTTATTACAAATTTAAAGAAATATTTAATTCCTGAACTAAGCACACTTTTGTTTTCATTATAGTAATATAATCTATATATTTAAAAATGGAGCCAAAAATGTATAACAATTCATCAATTGAGAACGGCTGGGCCGATTTCGCTTAATTTTTTTTCCAATTATTCGTAATTTCCAGGAGATGGTTTTTACGAAAGAAAATTTTGGAAAAACCCAATCCCGGAAGGTGCTAGAACAGGGATTTTGACATTTACGATGGAAATATTTGTTTATAAATAGTTGCTATACCATCAATCTCTGTTTATTTATAAGGTTGTCAATAGTTACATATTTGTAACTATTATAATTAGTAAGAATACATTATCATATATATATTTTTTTAAATAAATTTATTGAAAACAACAAATCTTCGGCACAGGTAACCGTCGCAAATGTTTTTCATGTACCTATCTAATTCTGATACGCACTTCATGAGGTCCACTGCAGGTAGATTGCCTACCTGATATTTACTGCTCGCGTATTGTCCGTGATCTAATGCAATGGATTTCCTACATAGGTGGTTAAATGTATATAAATTACTTCAGGTTAATCTTAACTTAATATTTGGCTCAGGCAACGCTGGACGGGACAGCTAGTGTTATATATAATGTATATGTGTATTGTATCATATAATGTTTATGTAAGCCCCAGAAATTCGTCACATCATATGTATAATCTAAAAAACCTTATAAGTATGGGCATATCAAAATTATGAAGTATTAAAGTATACTTTGGTAATTTAGCTATTTATTTTTCAAGCCATAACACCCAGTAGAGGACAAACATTTCAATGATTTCCATAAGGCTTTTTTATTTAGGTCATTTGCATTTTGCTGCAATCTCGATGGTCAAGCACATAAATAAACATATAAACTATGTTAGCACTTGCGAATTTTAGGTTTAGTTTTCTTTAACCGACCGCAAGCGGTTTTAATGAAAATGTACGTAGGTAGTAACACAACACACGCACACAACGAGGTCAGGTATAATATATTATACCTTTACGTGTGCAACCATATACAATACAGAGAAGTAGGTGCAGAAGAAGGGAAAATTTTTATTACACTAAACTGAAGACTACAATTTGTGGTAATATAATTTTAATGGTACCGGAGAACGTCTAGATATTATTAGATACGGTTTTGTTTTACAGTGTTGTACCTAAAAACATAAGAGTAAATTACGTATAAAATACTCGTAACTGTTCAAATTCCATCATTGTAAAACTTTTCACTGGCGTGTTTTAAAACACGGTGTCGTAATACAATTTTCGGAAATAAAATAATGTTTTTAAGTAAATTTCAGTCATACCTTACTAGTTTATTACAATATAGGTACATTTTCTAGAAACAAAAGCAAAACTCAATTTTTTCACATATCATTCTTTAATTAAACTAATAAAATTACAAGAGTATTTTTTATTTATTTTCATTATGATTTAATACTAATTTGATAGGCATTAACATTGTACTATTGAGCTCGTTCTAGTAAAGAAATTATTCAACGTAAGAATTATATAACCGGTACAGCTAAATTTACATCAATTAATGCTACAAACAATCAAACAATACTGGGTAATCCATTTAACACAAGATACTCATTATTTTAAAAACTATTAACGTTTTTGAAATATTTTTTTTACATCATTTTAAGCCGTTAAAAAATAACATTTTTCTAAAACAATTATATTTTTTTAAATTTTAATGATAACATGCATTTTTAATTTTTTTTCCAGAGAAAAATATTTTTTGGGGTACTTCGTTACATAAAAATTGAATTTTGAACAAGTTGTTTAAGAGTTATAAATATTTAAAAATAAGTGGAGTGGAGTGGTACACGGGTGTTCTCTAAAATGTTGATTTACTTATCTGCTCATCAAAACTTTAAATACATATACTATAATAAACTGTAATAAACTGCTTCTCTAAAATTTAATTTTTATAGATTCAAATAATTCGAATAATATTTTGTTTTGTAATATAAAATTAAAATTGTATGTTTTTATTCAAAAGAGTAAAAAACCAAAATAATTATAACGATATAAAATAGTAAAACATACAATTATTTTTGAAAAATGTTGTTTTTTAACGACTTAAAATTGTGTAAAAGAAGTATTTTCAAAAACGGTAGCATTTACTGAAATAATGAGTGTCTCGCGTTTAATAGATCACTCCATATTATAATTATTAAATACAAACAAATATAGTACTTGTTTTTAATAGATTTTAAATCAAATTTCAATTATTTTTTTTTAATTTAAGTGCTTTTATTTTGTATGATAATCGATGAAGTGAAGTGGGATACTTTAAGTTTGTTCATTTTACTGAGTATTATAGTAGGTAGGTAAATAAAATTATAACCTAACTTAATTTTAGTATGAAGTAAATGGGTACAAAGTTAAAGTTCAGAAAACAAAATATTACCTTTAAAAATATATTTGAAAACATATTATTCATTTTAAAGGATATAAGTACTTAAAACATAAACTTATACACTTTCACCTATTACGGGTTAAAAGTTGTAACATATTGTTTAGCTAAGAATAATAATTTCACTTATATGCTTCACTCGCTAAGCATCTTAAATATATTATAACAATATTGTAACATAATAATTTATATTCACTTTTATTGTTAGTTTCTAAATTAGTAAATATTTTAAGTTTAAAATTTTAATTGTGAAAATAATTATAACAAATTTAACTTAGCAATATCTGCAGAAGTTGTATACATACCTATTTCACAATTTAATATGTATTACAATATAATATGTAAATACATTTAAATCTGTGTTATTATTTATTTTTAATTAAATTAAGAACAATACATGCCTATAATATATATATACAGTGAAATCTCAAATTATTTTTTATTTCATCTGCTTAATTGTATTATATGTTACAATTGTCCTCATTCCCCTATTTTAAATCATTAATTTTAGGTACTTATTATTATTTCCTCTTTTATAAAATGTAAGCATGTACATATTATTGATTAGTATGCTATGGCATTTGGCAACTTATGTATTTTAGGCAGCTCGCTTTAAATTAATACAGTTATTATAAATATAATATAATATCAAAGAATACGATTTTATAATATCAAATAAATATAAGGGAAAAACCGGGGAAGATATTATGCTGCAAGTATGTATCAAGTGTAACTTGTCATTGAGTAGGTCACTGTAATAGATGAGTTAAATTTAAATTTTATGATAAATCATTGTTTTATATTATAAATTCTGAGCGGAAACTCAACAGTTTATCAGCCTATACTTCAAACAATATTTTGTATTTTATTCATTGTGGTATTAGTAATACACTCATTAAATAATAATACAATAGGTTAAACTAATTTAATCCAAAAACAAAAATCGTTTTTCTTCGTTTAAATGGCCAATTTTGTCAAAATTTGAACTTCAAACACTTAGAAAGAAATATTGTCCCAATGCATTTTCGATATTCTTAAATTACACAAAGTACAACTTAAAGTGAATCTTTTTTTAAATTTCAAGATTGAGATCGAGCTCGACAAATTTAATCAATATTTATGAAAAAACAAATAAAAATTCAAAAATTACATATGTTATTATATAACCACATAGATCTTAATAAATTATGAAAAAATACGAACTATATAAAGCTATAATTTTAAACAATTATAAAAAAATTAAACTATGGAATCCAGGGTTTTCTTAATTATTATGGTTAGTATAATACAACACGATCAAACACTTATTTTATAATAAATGGATTTGCAAAGCATTTAAAATCACAACCATTTAGGATTTATAACAGCTATATAAATGAAGAAATTATTAGATACGTGAATTTATAATTTTAACATAATAGTATAGTTAAAATCGTATTCCATATTAAATTATTAAATGTAAAATGTTTATGAAATATTTTATAACAATCAAACTAAATTAAAACGTTAAATTTTAAGAATGTGTTATTCACAAAATGTTCTAAAACATTTAGAATAGTTTTAACTTTTTTTCTGCTTTTATGATATATTTTTTTAATTGATTAACTAATGTATATTTCTGCTCACAATAATCATTTTGTATTCAATTACAACATATGAAAAGAATAACAAAAATCGATTTTCAACATTTAATGCCAAATAAATATATCATTTATTTTTATTTGTAATTTTTCCCTCCGTTTAGAGAGGAAAAAAGGAATATCAAAAATGGACTTCCAGAAGTTTCAATTAGATAAAATTGACAATCGAAAAGAGTCACTTAAAACTTTATGAGCATTCACTTTACTAGAAAAATGATATCAGAAGAAACAAAAATTACATGTCTTTCATAGATCAATACTTCTTCCGCGTTACACAGATACTAATATAAATAATATAATGAATTTAACAAATATTTAGTACATTTTTGAATGGTCAATAGTTTATATTTATGTATTATATAGTTAGTGTCTATAAATAATTCTGATTACGTCCCATTAACTATGCAATAACATGAGATATTTTAATTTATTAACATTATGATTTTATGTGATCATTTTTTATCTGACACTAAACAATTACATAAACGTAGAATTACTATTTAATATACACTCCAGGGACATAACCAAAACTTTCAAAAAGTGAAATTCTGCCAAAAATTCTAAAAAATCACATTAATCTTATATAAATATTATATTTTATATATTTTATTAATCAATTCCTATATATTATAAAAGAAAGTGTATAATGTGCGTGTCGCTAAAACTCAGAAATGAGTCCCTGAATGATCAAGAGAGTTATATGGTGTCGTAACCCTCTATTCCTCATCCATGAAGAAGGTTCTAGTTTTTATTTGAAGGGCATGCTTTTGAAGATATATGGTTTGGATGTTTCAGCCTCTAGAAATTTCTAGAGTAGTCCAGAATATTCGAGAGTATACAAGAGTATTCCACAACATTCCAGAACATCCCAGAACTTCCCAGGTAATTGTGGAACATTCTAGAACACTCTCGAATGTTGTGGAATATTGTAGAACATTATAGACCATTCGAAGCCTTTTTTTGTATGGACGGGGCTACCCATTTGTTGAAAACAGTTCTAGAATAATTGAAAATGTTCTCAATCGTTCTATACATATGCCCATGTCAACGCGATAGCGCCCAAATATTCTAGATGTGACAGTCCTTGTACACTTTCTTTTATAATATATATTGATTATCACATATATTATAACTTATCATATCCGTCTATACCTCATCAATAATAAAAAAAAAGTGTAGAGGTGCAATTTACACAGAATCTTAATTAGGATTTCGATTTTTTATATTCTTCGTTATTTGTATACTTTGATACTATTATACGTAGTCAATCCTTTGGACACGCCACTGATTTATACCACGATAATAGTATGTATAAATATCACAATATTTTACTATTCAGAATTTGGTATTATAATATGGGAATTATTAATAATTATTGATAATTATAATATATTATTTTACAGCTACAATTACCTTGGTGCGATGTCACAGGCCTGTTGGGTAATGGCTGCCACCGCAAACCACATACTGTTGGCCAACGTGAATGGATTATGAATGAACATTGGGGGCGGTGGTATGGTTTGCTGAAGTTCATGCCCTAAACCGCCGCCGCCACTGCCGATGCCGATACCTCCACCACCGCCGTAGCTATTGTGAACCGGCCTAACATGCGCCGCGGCAGTGGCGTGCGCAGAAAACCGCGACACTATGTACATGACAATTACGACGGCTACATAGGCGAATCCGACACTGATCCACACCTCTCTTGAGAGTGGCGATAAGAAACTGAAAGCTCCGGGCTTGTGTTTGGACGGTTTTTTAATCAAGATGTTAATGGCCGTCGACATGAACGGCTTACTAAATTCAACCACCTTCTCCCGTTCTGCCGTGATGGTGAGTGGTGCAATGGCCAAGTCCACTTCCTATAATAATAATAGAAACAATTTTTATTATTTTTTTTAGTAAAATCAAAAGTTTAAGCCAGACGAATTGACAAAAGTTAATATTTCAAATTACAGACACCACTGACAAACTGCTCAGGACATATATTATTTGTTTGTTTATAATTTATAAGCTTATTAATAGAATTCCTAGTTGGTTCTCAGTAGCCGTCGCGAAAAGTCATTCGTTATTCCTGTCGCAAACTAAGCCGTTTCTCTTTGTGCCTATATATTACGCCGCAAAATAAAAACAAACCATATGTCCTCTGAAAAAGGAGCTAGATCCTCCGGGACCCAACATTTTTTTTCTACTTTCAACACAATGAGATGACCAAGTAATACTACCCTGTCAGCCCACCCAGTACAAACAAAAATCATTAAACATCTTTATCAAATTTAAACGAAAGCGAAAACGATGACATGAGCTTAGCCATTTCAAATGACCAAACAGATCAATAACCGATCAAGTTTAGTAAAAAAGCACCACTTATTTATTCACATAATTTAAAAGATTTCGAACATTTTCATAACGAACTGTCAATAACAATTATCGACAAATATTCCATTATCCAAACCAAAAATGCACTAATATTAAACCTGTCTTAGATCGACGATTGTTACTAAAAATTTCGATGAATCAGAAATTACGAATCATACCTACCAGCTACCATCGGACAAACAACTATTCATTATAATTATAAAAACCTCCAGTCTCAATCCTTAAGGAGTCCATATTTAAAGCTCTAAAACATTGGGAATTCAATATAATCTTCGTTACACGGTTTTAAAGTCGTTCTAACTCTAATATTCCTATCGTTACAGTTATGCTATCTAAATCATCCAAAAAAAATACTCCTTAAACAGACTCTTACATGACGTCATTCTAGTTGAACTCATGAAATACTCTTCTCAATACACAAATTCCCAACGTTTTTTTGCACTCAAATCATCATTCTTATAAAAAAAAAAAACCCGAGAAAGAAATAACAAACTCGACAGTTACAGACCGATTATTTTATCAACATCGCTATCAAAATTGATTGAAAAAGTAATTTACTAGAGACTTGTAAATCATCTGAACAGAACAGAAATAATTTTGAAATTTCAATTTAGATTTAGAGCACATTTGGGTCTTACAATCCAACTTCTGAATATAACCAAGCATATAAGTATCTCATTCAAAAATCAAGCAATGTCACACAAGTTCTGTTTTTATTGATGTATCCAAGACTTTTGACAATGCATTAAGGCTTGTTATTATAGAAACGCAAAATTATCCTGACTGTCAAGTATCTTGACATATCGTCTAACAAAAGACTAACTTGGTTGCCGCACTTATCATCTAAACTTCTTTAAAAAATGATTATTAACGAATAACAATACTGTTTTCTATTTTAAACAGGAATTCTAAATTACAAAATAATTTTAAAAATTGAAAAAACCAAAAATTTCTTAAACGTATAATTAGTTTAAAAATTGTCAAAATATATTTAAGTTATTTTGGTGAATAGAAAATAATAATCTAAACATTTGGTGAAATTTTCATGTATCTACGGTAATTCCTATTTGAATTACATCAAAATAAGAAAATTGTTCCCGGAGAAAATAGGTAATTATCCAATGTCTAATTTAAAGCTCTCATAAAAAATTACTTTGACTTTCTGGTATTTTTTTTTTTTTTTTTTTTGGAAAGGTAGAAAAACTTATGAAAATCCTTGTGTTGATTTTTAAAACCTTAAATTTGAATAGAAAAATGTTTATGAATTTCCTATTAAAAAAAATGCAAAATTTCAATTTTACACGCTTATAAAAAACTATTAACACTTACGAACGACTTTTTTTTAATTTTTACTGACAACAAGTTATAAAGAATCTTGTATTAATTTTTTAAGTTTTTTGACCGACAGAAAAATTTTTTATCGGCAATAATATAAAAAAGTAAAATAAAACCCAAAAATGTATTATGCTTATAAATAGCTCAAAAAATATCAAGATATTTTGAAAAATTTATAGTATTTAGAAAATACATATATGAACATTCGGTAAAAATTTTATAGATCTACTATTATTACTTTAGTGTTTCACCAAAAAAAAAAAATCGATTTTGTCGAAAATTGGCTTCGCGTAAAAATTCTCGTTTTTCCCTTAATTTTTTTATCGTTTTTCGCGACACGTTTGAAAACTATGTGGAATATTTTACTTTTGACCTTCCAGAGTTTCAACTAAATTCACTGTTCTATTAGAAAATATACTGATAAAAAAAATCGGAACACTTTTATTGCATTAAAACGTAATGACAGACACAAAATAAACACACAACATTGTAAAATCAATAAATTCATAATTCTAGAATCTAAAATTCAATTTACACTAATACAGTTGTGGAATATTCATTGAGTGCATTAAAAAATGTTTACATCAATGATTAAAACATTTTGTTAAGGTAAATAAGAAACCGTGCTACAGACCTATATACTTGTATAATTGGCGGTAAAACAAACCATAGCAGAAGCTTTGCCACGCAAATTATAACTTATGTATATAGATGTTTTTTTCCTTATTTCCGGTTAGTGTAAATTGAACAATTACAGTAAATAAAAAATAAAAACTAATGGAGTTTAAAAAATTTAATAATAGCACAATCAGAGCATAAAAAGGACAAAACTCCGGGCTATGAAATATTCTACTTTCGTTAAGCAAGAGTAAATTTTAGTTGGCTTTTGAATAATTATAAATATTAATTGTTTCGTTTATAAAAGAAAAATAATAATAAATAATTATAACATTTTCTATTGTATTAGAAATAAAAACTTACAAATACCAAAATTTATTTTAATGGATTGATGTATTAACCACTCGTGATAGAGAATATATTTTGATAAAACAAAAATTGATATAAGTTTAACAGTTTATTTAATACCATTCATAGGAGTAACGGTTTAACTTCAAAATTAATTTCTAATATCATTCGATTTTATTTAAAAACAAATAAAATGTATACTCCGATTTAATTGTATATTAAGTTAATATATAGTTTATTATTCACAAGCAATATTTAAATTAAAATAGTATTAAAAATAATTTTAATTAGACATTTAAATAGGTTAGGTGCATTTATATACAAGGATTTTTAGTTTTTAATTTTATAGATTGAGAAACAGGAAGAAATAAAATGTTGAAGTCATACATTTAATAATTATAGTTATAAAATATTAAAAAAATTATCAATTCAAGAGACGTTTTATTAAGTCTATAAGCCATACCTTTCTGATTATTTCGCCGACCATCCCATTCCAACCGCCTTTAACTTCATGAGCCTCCATTCCATATTTTCGGTCTTTGACAATACGCAACTCATCTGAAAAAACACATTTAATAACAATTCATAATTTTATATTTTTTTTTTACAACTTGCCACGATATTTCATAACTCTACTATAATGCTATTCACTAAATGTAATATAGTACTCACCTAAACAAATTTATACTTAAAACAAATTACAGTTATGTTTAACGAGCAATATTAGCTAATTGGTGGTATATCTATAAACTAAAATACATAATAGTTAACAATCAATACGTATGAAGTTAAGACAACTGGAATATAATGGAACAATGAACTTTATAAATATTATTTGATTAATTATTTACATATTGAGAATTATTTTCTAAATGTTACTCAATAGCGGTATTCACAGATATCTAGAATTCAAACAGAGTTTTCGATATTAATATACCTTTCGTCAATGATAGTAACAATACAGAGAGAGTAATTGCGAGGACCAAATTCAGGCCTTATTGTGACAAACTTTAAAGTCGACATGACGTGTAATAAACGACCATCGACAATAATTTGCATACCTACTAATCACAAAGCATATTATTATCATTGTCTTTTGTTTCCCGAATGTGTCTTTAATGTACTATGTTAGAAACGTACTGTACAATTATCGGAACTAAATACTAATACCATACTAGTAAGACTAAAAACTTATTTTAAAATTAAAGAGCATCAATGAAATGTGTGATAATCACATTATAACTATTGTATAACTCAATGTGAATGAACATTTATTTATTGTTTTTATTAAGATTCTGAGTGAAGCGATAAATGTATTAATTTTACAATGATGTATTTTTTTTGTCGGACATCACATTTTAGAGCACTAAAAATACTTCGATTTTCAACATTAGGTATGGTTTCTAGTAAAAACTTGGATCTAGTTAATACTTTTAAGGGGGTAAAAAGTAATGAATTCCTAATACATTACAAAACGACTGCGGGAAAAACAAAAAAAAAAAATGTCGGAAAGTTGGTACCGTTCTGCTCTATAATGGGTGTCGAGTGGGATCAATGTCATGAATTTGTTAAATTTAAATTCAATGATATAAAATCATTGTATACGAAAAACGATTCCGAGCGAAGACGATCTATCAGCTTATATAACTAAGTGTTTTTATGATATTATTGTTATTAAAATAATTAATTTTACTATAAATAACACAGTAGGTTGAATTATTTTTGCAGAAAACATTGCATTAGAAAATTTAATTAAGTATATAATATATAATAGCATACTTTAAAAGTTTAAAGTACACACGAAAAATATTTTTAAATTATAATGAAATAAATAACATCGTTATTCTTTATTTAAATAATTAATTTTGTCTAAATTTTATCAGAGAATATCTATAAAAAAAATATTTTTTTTAAAATATTTATTTGATTTTTTGGTTACCCTATTAAATACTTACGAAAAACTTTGTTTTAAATTTTTAATCCTTAGTTATAAAAACTGAACATTTTATAAATTTATAACTACAAAATAATTTGCAAATGTTCGATGATAAATTTCGGCCAATATTTTAAGTTTAAATGCCTTTAATGAAAAAAAAATTGTGCCTATGTATCTATTATTTTTGAACTGCTATTTTAACAACTTATAAGGAATCTTTTATTAAATTTTCAAGAAATTTAACCTAACGAAATTTTTTTTATTGATATTTAAAGAAAAAAATTAAAAAAACCAAAAATTTCTTAGATGTAGAATTAACTTAAAAATTGCCAAAATATTCTAAAAAATTTTTAGTGTATAGAAAATGTTTATATAAATATTCGGTGAAAATTCCATGTATTTATGGTTATTATTTCTTTTATTGTGTCAAAAATAAAAATTAATTTAGTCAAGAATTTGCTTTGTGAAAAAACTCCCGTTTTTCTATTAAATATTTTTTTTAATTTTTCCCGACGCGTTGAAAACTATTGGGAATTTTTTACTTTTGACCCCCCAAAGTATCAACTAGATTCACTTTCCTATCAATATAGATACTGATGAAAAATTAGAGAACTTTTACTGAGCTTAATCGTAGTGACAAACACAAAAAAAGAAAAAACCACACACCATTGTAAAATCAATACATTCTTCGCTCTGCTCAGAATCTAATGTAATGAAAGGATCTAAGTAACCATAAAAAAATATGAATGTTTATTCTTAACGTTAGTAGGGGGAAGGGTGTGAGGGGTGAAAATTCTCAATTTATATGAGCAACCGATTACACGTCATAATATTATAATTTTATACATTCATTCTGTTTTTAGACTTAATGTGTAATTTATTCTCTCGTACCGTTCAAAATTATTTCTTATAATGTTTTCATGTTTTTACTACACTTTAGCGTAATGACAGACACAAAAAAAAAAAATAAAAAAAAAGTACAACAATGTAAAATCAATACATTCATTGCTCCGCTCAGAATTTAAAATTAGGAAAAACTGGCGTTTTTACGCAAATTCAGTATTCGACAAAATGGCATTTTTTTGGTGTAACTCAAAAACGAATAACCACAAATAGTTAAAATATTCACTCAATGTTTATAATAACATTTATTATATACGATAATATTTTAAAAATATCTATCTTTTTGAGCTATAAATAGAAATTTGACATTTTTGTTTTTTTTAGTTTTTTTATCTATAAATGTCGATAAAAATATTGCGCTTATTCAAAAATTTTGAAATTTAATACAAGATTGGATATTATGAAAAAATAAATATTAATTGAACAAGTTTTATATTATTTTGAAATTTTAAAATATTAAAATTCTATAAAGTGGGACACGTTTTTGGCTAATATAAATAATCTTGTAAAAACAATTTGAATTGATATTTAATTTATAGGAATATACTAATTAATTAAAATAACGAAGATATGTTCAAATATACAGATTAAGATGAGCTAAACATTTTTACCCTATAACACTGTATCCTCAACATACTACAATTACATTTTAAATTAAGTAGTAGGTAAAATAATTTTATCAATACTGTGAAAATTATTATTTTTTTTTTTTTTATTTATTGTTTTAAAATGTTTCAGCACCTTAGGTGCTATTACAAGTACGGAACATTACGTTTACATTACATTTACATTTGAGTTAGTGATTACAATGGTATAATAGTTCATAGTAAGGTTTAAAATTTTGTTGGTTATTTTACATCTTCCGATGAGAGCTCTTCGGTGTCTGATATGAGAATGTCTTGGGGTAGTCGCGGTCGCAGTCGCCTATTTTGGGTTTTCTTTCCTAGTTGGTAATAGCGGGCTCCGTCCGAGTCTTTCAGCTTGGTGTGAAAGTTTTTAAGTTGGGTTTTAATCCAGACATTTATTAAGGATATTCCAGTATCATTATGTATTTGGTGATTTCTCATGTACCAAGGCGCTTTAAGGCAAATTCTAAGGAATTTGTTTTGGAGAGTTTGGATTTTTTTAATTTTGGTGGTTGAGGCTGCTGCTCAAACGGGGCAGACATACGTTAGAAGTGGTCTGATTATTGAGGTATATAGGAGGAGTGATGACTTTTTATTATTTTTAAAACCATGTGGTCTTATTTTAATTTTAAACTAAAGAAACTTTTTTTATGTTTAGTTTAAATTTTTAAGCAATTGAAATCTGTTAACATAACTTATGACTAACTGTTTAATTTAGTTAACATTTTAATATTGTGTTTAAAAAAAAAAATACACAATTATGTAATATTATATTGTTGTTATTTATGAAAACTCTATTACACCCCCGACATAAATTCTGCTGGTATGAGGATTTTATAGTTTACTCCTATACTTCAATACCTCATTTTACTAATAAAGAAGAAGAGGGAACTGTACGCCTATTTTGGTAAGCTCTATTTTGTTGTTAATGGATAGTATTAGTGACGTTTGTATTCAGGTTTGGATATAGTCATGTACATAATATGTACTATAGTATAATAGTCATATCGTCTAAAGGGTAATCATCTGTGATGACTCCAAAACTCTGAGAATTGCCTAGCATGTCTATTAGCACACAAAATTCTTACCACACATCTCTATAGTTCGCAGCTTTTTAGAATTCGTGTGTAGGTACCTATTTCAAGGAAAACTTTATCTTTCTCTCTTTCTATCTGAAACCGATGTCCCCCCCATTTTCTTAGATTTACAGTCAGGTACATATACAAAATCCACATCTAGTATATTAGTCAATAATCGATTGAACTGAATGTTAAATGATAAAAATTTGAAACTCTACGGGGTAATTGGTAAGATGTGTCATATATATAAATATATATATAATGGTGTCGTATTGTCATACGTACCAAAATACAGAATCCAAAAATTAACTATATCAAATTGCGGTTACAAGAGCCGTGGGTTTTCAATAAAAGTAATGTGTGCTGGATCCAGTTATATCTATTGTGATTTTGATCCAGAAATACATTACTAGAGTCAAAAGGCGATCAAAGTAAGAATTTTACGTAGTACATAGTGACTAATGACATTCGACATCAAATCGATCAAACTGAAATGCCCGATTCATTTATAACATCGTAAACCATTTGTCCAACATTATGTTGATCACTTGTACCGAATATAGGTGATTTGAATACTGTTTGTAGAAAGAAACTAAAATAACTCTGGAGCAATATTTTAGATAATATAAAAGACAAATGACCAGGTGTTTTTAATAAATCGATATTCAATCGGTAAAATTATTTGGAATTTTATTTTCAATTTTGAACTATTATAAACGCATTCAGAATATCATTCTGAGTATACGAAAGATAACCATTGATGTGTATAAATATTAAATAAATATTCGTATCAACAACTACACCGAATATAATTCATTATAATGTTTCTGTTTCATATAAAATGTATATTGAATATTATACAACAATACATAATAATACAATACCTACATAATTGTACATTTGAATAAATAAAATGTGAATATTGTGTATGTTAACTGCAATGGCGCACACTACACAGCACAATAAAGTTTAGTATGAAGTGTAATATTTTGATACTTTTAATTTTAAATGATTTCACGTAAACAATAATGAAAACTCATATTTCTACTTAAGTGTTTTATGAGCCATTGAATTAATCAACAAAATTCCAAACATTTACAAAGACAAAAGTATTAATGTTTATAGGTTAAATAAATTGTATAAATATTTTAAACTTACAACCACTTTTAAGTTAAATAAAATAATACCCAATTAATATATATATTATAAAATATAAAATATTTCCTAATATATATCAAAAAACATTTTACGGCATGTCCAAAAACTTAGTTTTATTTTGTAATATATAATCAATATTTATGCAACTGTAAAATTGTAATCTTTAAAAAAAAATAAATATTATAGGTAGTGTGTTTGTACGTTGTTATGAATTCGAAAACATTTAAATATATATTTTAAAACTGAAGTATAAGATAATAAAACAAAGACATATTTTCATATCACATAATTAATAATAAATAACATAATTATTAATATTATAATAAGAAGTAAAACCACATATTAAAAATGTTTATTAAAACGAGTTAACTTGTTAGTAGCAATGCATGTAACATGTCGTTTATTCAGCCTTAAATATAAACAAACATTAATTTAAGATCATAAATAATCAGAAACCAAATATCAAAAAAATGAACATGTCGATAAATAACAAACTAAAAAAATAAACATACGTCTCCCATTGTTCTACAACGCCATTTTATTTTTAAATTGTATTTCATTAAATCATTCTGAAATATAGTTTATTTATATATTTAGATTCTAAACGAAGCAATTAATGTATTGATTTTATAAAAATAATAGTTTAAAAAAAATCTTGTTTGTGGTCGCGATTTGTGGCGGGATGGAGGATGGTTTTTGGTAGAAAATTTGAACTATAGTTGATACTTCGAGTGATAAAAAAAAATTTAGTCATTTTCAAAATAGTCAGTTAAAACTAAAAAAAAAAATGAAGGAAAAATAGTAATATTTACGCAACACCAGTTTTTGACAAAATTAATTTTTTTTTTCAAATAAAATAAATAAATATTTAATTAATTGTTTGATATTTATATGTACATCAAAAATTAATGATCTCATGTTTGTATCTTATAAACTCAAAAACTACTCAACTGATTTTGACGAACGTTTTGGGGATTGTTTTCAAAGATAACAGAAAAGTTTAAAAAGATTATATTCAATCCACTACAAGCGAATTTCCTTCTCGGTCAAATTAGTTCACAAAGCTAAGCATACCGATGCCCATTTGTCCATAAACTGAAGTACACTAATGCAAAGATTCATTGATATAGCACTGTATTTATGTTTGTACATTTTTCCTGAGCGAAGTCGGATTACATAGCTAGAAACTTATAAAGTAATTTCAATAATAATATGATGTAGTATCATAATAATAATTATAATATTATAATAAATTAACTGTATAACCTGACTTTGCACAAGAAAAAATGAACAGACATAAAATACGGCACTACATCGGTGTACTCGGTTTTAGCGTACCTCTGATCACTAGTAAATCGGCATCGGTGTACCTCATTTCATAAACTAATTATTAAAATGTCTTCGATGTACCCTAAACGGTTTCGTTTGAGGCATTCAGACGGGTTTTATGGTGTCGGCTGTTTTCTTCGGCTCCCCCGACGGTAACACCTGTATGCTGTACCGTGATGGTGGACACCGATACAGCAGCGATGACAATGATCGCCGACGCGATATCTATCAGGGTGGATTCAAATATGTCCGACGCTGCAGACAGTCGATCGATTTTGACGTCCCCAGCCGTTACGATTGTCAACAGATGTACCACACCATGAGACGTACTGGTACTGGTTGCGGTATAACCACCAATCACCAACTTTGTATGGACCGCAGTGGTGAACCATGGAGTTCCCAGATCCGTACCCCCCCCCATTTGAATTATATTATTACTAGTACGTATACATCAGATTTTTTTCTCACCCTCCCCCTTTGAAAAAATGCTGGTTGCGCTACTGATTTGCCATAGTCGTCTTACTTATTATAGTAATTGATTATTTGTCAATGATCAACGTTTGAAATATAACTGAAAGAATATGTGTTACGTCCAATATATATTTCGATATTACATCATTCAAATAAATTAGAGACAACAAGCACAACGTTACCAGCCTGTCAGTACATTGACACAATTAATTATGACTATTTTTTTTTATCAAACATCATTGATACGTGATTTTAATGAGAATTAATACATTATAGGTAGGTATCAACGGTTTTCAACCCGGAATACATGTATCTCTAGGGGTATTCGAGATAATTTCAAGAGATACGTGAAAAGATTTGGTAATGGTGGAAAAATGTTTAATTTTTTTTATTTGACACGATTTGTTTCAAAAATATGAAATATATGTTATCAAAAATTAAAAATGTGTTATCCAAATAAAAACTTAACCATCGACTTATCTTATAGGTATATATGAAGGAACATATGAAGTATAGAATATTATTATATGTGTGTTATACTAATATAATATAGTAGATGGCGGCGATGATGTGCATTGAATTTTGTCCGGTCGAGTGACATGACGATAACAATATTATGATCACACATTCCGACATTTGTATAGGTACCCTGATTAAACTATAATGAGGGGTACAATCTGCAAAATATTAAATTTAAGGGGTACGGAAAAGAAATTGGAAACCGCTGATGTAGATATATTGTACAATAAGTAATACATATCGTATTCAATACTTAAGGATAAATACCAATCTCACAATATTCTAGGTCATTTTAGTAATAATGTACATTATTTTAGACACAAATAAATAGGAACAAAACTTATTTTAAGATGCATTTATCACATATATTTATTTCAAACTAACGTATTAAATTTGATAAGAAAATATTTTATTTCTTACAAAATATTTTATAAAATGTCTCAAAAACAAAAAATATGTAATTTTAGATTTTAAAAATTTGCTTCCTTATATTTTCTTTTTCAAGAAATCCCAAAGGACAAATTTATCACATCAAAACTTTAAATCATTATCTACTTAACAATAAGGATAACTTTTTTTGAAATATGTTCTACTATCTACAAATAATGTTTACACGGATGTATGACGAGATTTTTAAAAGTTTTTTCCATTTATATATAAGATTTTATATTTAAATACAAAAATCTCAATGAAATATGATAGTTGTATGACAGCTGTATTATTTTTTTTTTTTAATATTTAGATTAGTCATCGCAAATTCTTTACTTTTTGCTAAATTATTCATGACTTATTTTAGTATTTTCTTTTTATAATAATGTAGATTTCAATAGTTATTATTTTTTTTTTTTTTTTTTTGTTGCATAACCATAAAAATATAAATATTGTGCTAACATATCTTGAGAAATAATAATAATTACAATTAATGTTTTTTTTAAATAAAGCTTAAGTTGATAAATTGATTAGAAGATTTTATTAAAAAATAAATAATTAAAAAAAAATGTTTAATATACAATAGAAAAATGCGGTTTTTCATGAATAACTAATTAATTAAATTGCAAAATGTTTTTTTTAGTTTAAAAACGACTTAGCTTTTGTTATTTTATACTGGAATATTTTTGAATGACATTGCAGTGGTAAGAAAAATATTCTTTTCAGAATAAAACTAAATAAAAAATTATTTGAAGATGATGAAACTGTATAACATCTGATGGTTTAGCTCTTTAAAAATATATAGTTACAAAAAAATCGGTAAATTTTGAAAATTATATGTTAAATTATTTGGTAGAAGCTGGTAAAAGCTTTATCTGTAATAAAATAAATAAAAAAAAAGCACCACAAAATATTTCTTAATTATAAGTAAAGTTATTAGAGTAAAAGAAATTTAAAAAAAAATCTATTGTACTTAATTTTTAATAACCGGTTTACAGTAACTGATAAAATAAAAACGTATACCTACCTACCAACTTCATTCTAAAATTATAAATTGCAATAACGTATCAAAACCTCAATAAAATACAATGTTTACTAAAAATATAAAATATTTTAAATTAAAAATGTATACAAATGAAATGATACTAATAGTTTAAGCTACTATACTACGAATGAATCAAGTATTGTTTCACAAACAATAATATATAATATTCATAACAAATAAATACTCGGGTATTGGTAATACATAATTTTTCTAAAAATCAATCAATAATAAATTTGATATACCTAATAAAAAACCCCTATTAAAATTAAAAATATAAGAGATACGTTTTAAATAGTTTAATAAGTTATATTTTGTGTGTTGGTTCATTACGTACATTGTTCAGTATTTTATCAAGTTCTGCAAATTATTTTTCTTTTGGGTAGATTATATCCACCTGCATCAAACTTCTCATATTAGTGTCGTCCAAATTTTTTTCTAAATTTTAAAAATGTATACTTTTTTATATCGTTACACAATGCTTTTACTGATAAATGATAATGAAAATCTTCTTCAACCTAATGTGAATTATTTTGAAGCACTTGAAATGGACGTAAATTCGAAATTTTCCATTTGCGTATGTGATTATAGAACTGCCTCAAATTAATAATAACGTTGAAGCTTGACATCATGCGTCAAATAGTAGACACGATGCAACAGTATCAAAATGTATATATTTTTTAAATTTAAAACAAAGCTTGTCTAAACCAAAATTAAGAAGTCGGATGCAGGTGAATTTATCTATCCAAAATAAAAAAATAAAACAATCAACATTTTACGTTTTTTTTTTTATTGATTAATTATTGGGAATTATAAGTATGCCTAACATTTTGAAAATTGAATTTTATATTTTTTCAGATATTTTGATACACCCGGGTCAAATAACTCTGGATATAATATATCGGATTAAATGACATAAAACAAAAGTATATAGTCAAAGATATACTCAAACATTTGAAATTCAATTTATTATAAAAACTTATGTATTATATCACTTATCAGTCATATACTTCAATACCTAGTTAATATTAATAAATCTGCCGAGGATATTGTTATTTTGAATTAACTTCGTCTTATGCCCCCCCCCCCCCAACAATAAA
>JACXSJ010000461.1:124165-264829 GCA_014851325.1 Pentalonia nigronervosa | reverse complement strand
GTTTAGTTTAGGTTCCGTGTTAGTGTTTAAAGTTCTGTTTCTCGACAAACACACAAGCAAAAAAGAATTACACTATGTTGATCCGCTAACTTTTTGGATTCTATCATGCAAATCCATGTATAAAATTACCTATATAAAACGATTAACTAATAATTTATTTTACTATCGAGTTTTGTATACTTAAGTATAATATTGTATAATTCAATGCATACATTTATTTGTAAATACTAAAACTAAAATGGTTTTCAGGGTTACAACATTGATAATTATAATACAAAAATAAAAATTGTAACTAAGTAGGTACTAGTTTTAGACGTTGTCCATTATCAGGTTATTTTTTTAATTAATAACTAAACACACAATAAAATATAATATACAATATATACGTTTTATTATATTTTTTTATATTTGATAATCTATTAATTATTTAACAATTATATGTGTTCGTGATTTATAAAGTTTTTCATTTTTTTTTTTAAACTATGTATACATTTATTTATGGCCTTGATATGATTCCTATTGAAAAACAACAATTATGAAATACTAACAGAAACAATCTAAATAGTTAAGAAACAACTATGATAATGTACGATAGCCCTTTCATTATCTTAAATCCAATTGTTATACAGCGAGTTTGTGTTTTATTTCTTATACAAAATCCAATCTAGATAATAGAATGTTCAGCATGTGAATATAGTTTCAATTACTAGAATAACACTTACTTATAACTAACGAAAATAATCGTAAAATATATTATTGAGAAATTAATTAACTTATCTTTATTAAATATATATATACACACATACAATGAAATACAAAACCTAGAACACAAAACAGTTACTAAATGCGAAAATGGTTTTTAAACCATGTTCGAAGTTAAATTTAAAAATCTAACTTCGAACACAAAATATTAATTAAAATTATTAATTAAATTTTTATTAGTATATTCATTATATCATGCAGGACCCCGGGAGTGTAGTTTTTGTTATACTAACATGATTTGCTAAGATTAAAAATACAAAAATACCAAAAAATCAACTATAATAAATAGTAACTCTACAACACATACTCTTAGATTTATTTAAATTATTTCTAATTTTAATAATTTAGTATACCAATATATAATTGATTATCTGTCACTAATTATTTAAATGGATATAATAAAAATTCAAAATCCATCAATAAGTTCATATTTTTATAAAAGTATAAGTATACTTACATTTCACTCCAATTTTATCAGCCAATAATGCAGTTAGATCCTTACAATATCCTTCGAATCTGTCATTTCCTGCTAACGATTCACCATACTTGGGCTTTTTAAACATGATAAATGGTTCTTCCTGTGAAATGCATAATAAATAATAATTAAAATTGAACCCACACAATAAATTTTCATAAATAATATTTAACTTATTAAAGACTTACATGTACCTACATAAATTCAAAGTTTTTAATTATTTATAACAAAAAATGAATAATGATTGTAATATTTTATGTATTATGCAATACAGCCACAAAATACTTCACTGTTGAACGAAATTAAGCTATACTTCATAATATTACATTAATTATATTAAAATATATTTTATTGTTTCAATATAGCGGGCACCTATAGATAGTATTTGTTATTAAATTTATACTAAATATGTATAAAGTGTTTGAAATGTCACGAGTTCGGCTAAAAATGTGTACCCCTATACCGCAAACAAAATTTTGAACTTTTTACAATAAATATGAATCATAAGGTGAACCGTACTTTAGTACGACACAAAAAGGAAACTGTGGCATATGTATAAAATACATCAACCACTTCTAGCGGTTTGTCTAAAACTAATTTAACTCTCAACTCCTAGCTTAACAACATCAGTCTATCTCTAACACACATGCACACTTTCTATACTTTACTCTCGCTCATCACTTGATGTTCATAAATTGATAATGTTCAAAGTTTGTAGTACGGTGATCCTCGTATTTCATCCAAGCTTGGGGACTCTCCGGAACAAAGCGCTATCTTGAAAGATTTACGACGTTTTATCTCTTAAAATATCTGTATGCTCTTTCTTCACTTTTAACACTAATGTAGCCTTCTTTTTCAGTTTATTTCTCATCGGATACATTCGGTGTTTATAAATATATTTAGATTTCTTCTGAACTTATAACAGCACTCTATCCTCGAGATCGTTTTAAATTTCGAGATTTGAGCTTTGTAATCGGAATTTAGAGAAAGTACAATTAAACACGTCAGTAGCACTATAGTAAGTAATGGTGTTTATGTGCTACTTTAAAATGTTATAATATTAAAAATTAAAACTCCATGTGTGCACTCACTATTACTGTGGCCACGATCAATGTAGCGTTGCCTTTGTGTGAATGTCCCAAGGTGTGAACCCTTTCTGGTTTGCTAACAACTGTTTTGAAACCATCTGTATCCGACCATTCTGCGATCTAGATGTTTGATAATGCATTAAAATTAGCGTCTAACTTGTATAGTTGTATAATACTATTACGTCTATAAATATACAAAATATATTACATAATATTTAAAAATATTGGATCCGTTATAAAAAAAAATTAATAAACCTTCACCAAGTGTGACTGTTTAGTTGTAAAACAATGTGAAATTTATTAGTATGACAACACAATACATTTATTACCATCAACGTGATACTATTATTTAAAATACGATATCTGACAATCATTATGATTTTTGTCCTAATAAGGACCAAATATTCTTAAATATTCAAATATCTTTAAATATCCTTAAAAATCCTTACTTTTGCTATAGTGCTATCAATTGTCATCTGTACAACATGTAATGTATAATTATACCGTTTTCCATCATCATTGAACATTATATGTCCTGTCAATCCTTCCATTACAACCTAAAAATTAAAAATAATAATATGTTTACTCGTATAAATACGTTTAAAATACTGTATTTTAATTAGTAGGCATATCTATAATGTTTGTATTGTAACATTCCCGAAAAGTAATTTATCAAAAAAAAAAAAAAACTAATTGTGAAAAATATCATTTTAATTTAATGAGTTGAAGATATAATAGAAAAGCACTGCTTTTTTAAAAAATAAATTAATAGACTTGCAAAAAAATAAATATGAAAAGAAGGATCGAGGTTTTCGATTCATTTAACAAATTTGTAGTGTTGAAATAAACGTGACCGGCCTATAGGCTGCATAAATGCACGGAAGAGAATGTTGGGGAAGGGTTTGATTTATTTAACGATTTTACGCACGAGATTCTTGTAAATTAACAGTATCCCGTTTACTAGACTTTTATTTGCGTAGTATAAAATATAAATGACCTGAATCAAAATAAAGAAAAAATACATAAAAGTTAGTTTTTGAAATACCGAATAACCACGCTTATAATATATTTTTTAATATTAACTTACGATCAGTCTCAACATAGTAATCGTTTATAAGAGGAATGACCATGAATCTAAATTAAATTAGATTAGCATTTAGCACAGATACTCCGTGTGGGTCTATTGTCTGATAAATGCAATTAATTTAACGACTCATTAAGCAGTTTCACAAATGAGCTTATCGAGTTCGTAAACTCTATGGCAGATATTGGTACATATATTATATAGCATATACACCCACATATCATTTTGAGATTTATTATAAAACAATCATCCGGTTTATATCAAAGGAAATAATAAATTATAATCTTAATTCAATCTATTGTAATATTTATTAAACTGATAGTCTGCCATTTTCATATGTTTTTATTATAGGTACCTAATTATTTTGTATTGTTATACATTTTAATAAATTTAAATGAGGTATCAATAAAAAATAAAAAATATTTTGATTAAATTTATATTAATAAATTTAATCAAATATATTAAAATACATTTAAAAATTGATATAATTTACAATGTATATTTCAAAGTAGGTATCTATGTACTATAATTATCGCATTTTTTAAAAATATTTTTCGTTTAATTTTAAGTTTTATTGAAAAATTAAAGTATCTATGTATCATTATAATTTGACGGACTTAATACCTATAAAATATTTAGGTGACACATTTTACAGGTATTGTTTAGTATCAATGGCGTAGCCAGGGTTTCGCTTTAGGGTAGGCTAACCTAACCTAACCTATACCATCATATAAAAAATGGTCATCAAGAAATCACTCATAAGTTTGATATATACCATATATGCTATATAATATACTAAATATGCATATATTTAGTATATATAATATAGCATTTTAGATTTTTTCAGTAACCTTCATACACATAATAATTATAAGTTTAATCTAGAAATGTTTACGTTAATTTTGATATGGATATTTAAAGACACGTTATTCTGATCGTTAGAACGTTATAGTACCTATTTAATTGTATACGCGTGCAACAATTATTGACGTATTGGCGATGACGTGGGGTTAGGAAGGCTATACAGTTTTGTGAAACTATAATATCATATTTAATAATACTTCATAATATACAACATACAAAGATAGATGTGCTCTATCTATACATTTACGAGTAATTATATAGCGTAATATCATAAATAAATTATATATTATATAAAATGACATCACCCGATTTATTTCGACATAAATGCAATTTACATGTTTTGTACGCGTACGCTACGCCATAGTAGAACTCTGGAGTGACGTATAAATACAAACTCGGGAGTAACTATTATAATATATGATTAGCGAGCCTCATAGCAAGCCGCGTCACTGTGAGTCCGCGTGACATATCGTCCTGTCGTTTATTGCTTGTGGCGCGAACAAGTTACACAATGTCGTCGTGTACATATATAAATATATATATGAGTATGTGTTTGCATATATGTATATATGTGTGTGTGTGTGTGTGTGTACATTATACATTATACACATTGCACGGTAGTGTATATATTCGCTGTGATGGCGTTTACTCTTATTAGAGGGGCGTTCGGTGCGATCTTTTTACCATACTTGTGGCTAGGGGGTTGGTGGAGAGATAATAAAAGGTGACAGAGACGAATTCGCAGCGAGCGCCAAGGTGGCGGCGGTGACGTAAGACTCGACTGCTGCGACCACCGCCCCCCCACCCCCACCCACTGCCGACGCTACGCGATTCATCTCCAGTCGTCGTCTGTGCAGGACGCGGTGGTCGCGATGAAGATTGAACGTATGCGGCCGAGTAGTCCCGGGCGGATCGTCCTGCAATATAGGTAGGTGAATCACGGCCGGTGCTCACTAATTTCACTTAGGCGAGTGAAATTAAAAACTCTGCCGCCGAAAAAGAATGGCGGCGGTAGCAGTGCTCGCAACCGCCGCCACCGAGTGCTCGGAGCTCGTACATTAAACACGTATATATATATATATATATAATTATATATCTGTATACAGCAAAAGACATCATGGTGTGGTGAGTGGGTGTGTGTGTGGGGAGAGTAGTTGAGGGGAGGGAAAAAAGGAGGGATTATGTCGCGCGGACGTTATTAACGCGACGGGACGTCCAAACCCATTTATACCACTTTGGATAACCCCCAACCACTGTCACTACCGTCGCTACCCCTTCACGCACTTGCCACCCTCTCCTACATATGTATACATACATATATATATATATATATATATCCGTACCCCATATTATACAATATATGTACATACATATTACACTATACACATATACGGTATTACATAAATAAGGTATATACATGAAAAGGGGTAAATGGAAAGGAACGAGAAAGAACGATTTCGTAATTGAGTTTTGCCTAGACTGCGGTGGCACACGCTGCTCCAGATTTCGGTTCACCGAGTGCTTTTTTTTTTTTGCTACGATGGAATAACTATGGAAAAAAATTAACCATTTTCCTTCATCGAATTGTTTTAATTTCCATTTGTATTATTTTATCATAATTAGGTTAGGTTAGATAATGTTAAGTATCATTTGAAAAAATAAACTATAAACTTTGAATAACAAAAATCAAGATTCTTTTTACAAATAATAATAAGTGGTCAAAACAGAAATTTTATGTTGACTATAAATTAATTCTGAAAAATATTTTGAAGAAATGTTGACAAATACTAAATTCCATTTAAAATGATTTTTTGGATACGATGATTTATTTCATTCTAGTAAATCAACCCGTAGGAATGGTTTACAACTCTACAATACACCATCGATTTACCGCTAATTTATTAAGTTATTTATAAGAATAATACCTTTATCTTTGAAGTTTTGTCTTATAGAAGATGCGGGACCATCCTATGTGTTCTCAATTCATTAGCCCTAACATCAGTTTATAAATAATATTTATCTAGCGTCTTATGCCAGTATATACTTATGAGTATAGATCAATTTTTATTTGTAAATCAAAGACATGAATGAAGCCACATTTATCATTATCTTGCACCAAGGTGAGTAAAGTGGTACAAGTTTTTACTACTTTCAGTCTCAATATTTTTTCCTAATTTATTATACATTTATACTACTATGTATAAAATTGACAATTTTTATTTCAAATAGTAAAATACGTAATACGGCAAGATTAGCTATATTGTGTTATTCTTACCACCGTTCAAAAATGCCTCAAACAAAATACTTTTAAGCATGAAAAATATATTAAATTTTAAGTAGCCATTCTTACCTTTCTTAAAAATCGTGAAATTTTTTCACCATGTTCCCATTGATTTCCCGATGTACGACCGCTATTACAGTCGAGACCAAGGATCTGCGAAGACGAAATACCAGACATAGATGAATTGCTGTTTGAAAGTGTTCTCTTGGTGTTCGCCTTAAACATATCTGGTTTTTTCCATAAGAGCTTGTTGAAGGTTTCAACGAGGACCAGAACCGCGTCATGCATTAGTGCGGCTTGTGCCTAAATACAGGAAAAAATCAAACCATTAGTGTATAACATTATGTTAACAAGAAGGTTCAAAAGGATCTTCGGTCGAAGTATAGGGAAAAACGTAGTTTGTCGATTGCGTCCCATACTCAGGTAAACTATTTTTCCTACCTTTTCTGTGTACCGATTGTATTCTATTGTATAGTAGGTAAGCCTTAATATGACACATAAATCAAAATATTAAATATAGTATATTTGTCATATTAGGTGTGCAGGTATATTTAAACATGAATAGGTTTTTACATAATGAGTTTGTGAACATTTTATCCCAAGGCTGGAAATCTTATTGATTTATGATCATGTAGCGATTTAGTACATCAAATGCCTTAGAGTTGAGAGACACTTTAAAGTTTACAGTTTATATTGAAAATTCAAAATAAATACCATTTTTAGTGAAAAAAATAAAAGAATTTGTATTATTGATAAGTTTAAATATCGTTTTCACAAAATGTTGGCCAATGATGTCGAGCATTGGAGTTGCACAAATAAGAAATGCAAATATTATTTTAAGAGAAGTGGATCACTGTTATTAGAAACTGAAAGTAGCATAATTATTATTGTCATGGTCCAGATTCTTCTGAATTATTAAAAAGACAAAATATTCTAAACAATTTAAAATGAAAAGCAAATAAAGATATTGCTTTAAGATCGGCAACATTGATCATTTTCAAATAAACAGAGACGGATGTACGAATGTATTCAATAATCATTACTAAAATCATATTAAAATAGTATAATTGAATGCTTATATATTAAGCAATAAGACGCAATTTTACCTATCCGACTTGTGGACGCAATCAATACACCGAAAAGGTAAGTGTGTGTGTGTGTGTGTGTGTGTGTGTGTGTGTGTGTGTGTGTGTGTGTGTGTGTGTGTGTGAATTTGGAGGATGTGAGCAATACGTCAGCCGATGACAATCCGATGCGCGGATCATGACAAATGGGCAAAAAATTAACCCGAGAAACCTTTTCATCTATAGGTCGTTGCATACAAAATAAACAAAAAAAATTATACATATATATATATATGTGTGTGTGCGTGTGTGTGCAGTTATATACGAATATAAGTATTCGCAAGGTACAACCATGGATGGAGGGTGGGATACGGTGAACATTTTTGAGTGTGATTGATTTGTTGTTGTTGTTGGGGGATGAAACGGTTGAGCGGCCATGTTTGTCAGTAGGGCTTTGGCTCATGATTGATAGTGGAACATTTTCATACGACGCCCGATTGAGGAGAATGGAGAGACGGTGGTGCAGGCAATGGTGGCGCGCACAAACGGAGAGAAGCAAGGAGTTCTGCAGGGTAAGGAAAGCTACGTTCAATAATGCAGAAGCCACAGCACACCGAAACACAATCACACCCATGCTCAGGACTAATTCATCAACCAAGGTCGGTTTGAAGAAGAAAAAAATTGGTTTAACCTGTCAACGGACGAAAACCGATAACAAAAAAAAAAACATATATTAGATGAAAGTCACTTAACAAATTATTGTAGTGTTTCGCAGTAAAAATGCATAATATGGTCGGTTAATAGTAGCAAGTATACAGTATGTCTTATAAACAATAAACGCTCAATTTCATGGTCTACAGAAAGCAACGCAACGAGTATGTCTATATTAAATTATTTGAAACAGTTTTTTTTTAATGATGGTGGAATACATTTTAGAATTTGTAAATCTTTTTGTTTTTATATATTTTATAATTTCATGCATAAACTTACTCGTGTTTAATTAAAATGTTAAATTAATTAGAACTGTTCATTTCATTTAAATAAAAATAAAAAAAAGAATTAATTTTAATGATTTTGTAAAACTTCATATTTCATACATCTCGTAACTTACAGTTTTAATGTTCCACATATTAGTTTGATTTACTTCAATTGAAAGCTTCAAATCACTTCTACAATTAATTTAATATTTAAAGCACGTGCAATATTATAATCAGTTATAGTTTTATTGAATCTACAAAACTAAAAAACAAAGTATTTTAAATAAAGCAATGCTGCACTTAAAAACTTAAAAATAAGCTTCAGAAATTGTAATAAAGCTATAACCTAATTTAAAAACCTAAAAAAAACCTAACCTAACCTAAAAAAAGAAATTTAAGACTCACTAATTTTGTTTTATTTATTGAGTTTAAGAAATTTAATTGATCTATAAGTATTAATAGACTACAGTAAGTTAAATTTTTAATTATAATTTATAAAATATGTGCGTAAATCAAAAACGTTATTACAAAAAAATAAGTCACTAAATCTAAAAAGTAAAACGACTATAAAAGAACTTTAAAAAAAAAGAAATTGCTTAAAAAGCAAAATCAAATGTCATAATATACAATATTATTATATATTTTGATTCTATATTGTATAAATCGTATTTAAAAATACTTACAATATCCATATAATAATAATTATTATTATAACAAACTATATTATTCTTCTTCATAATTGTTATAGAAAAATATTAATTTTAAATAAACGATAAACAAAATTTGAGTTGTTTTGGTAAGGGTGCATTAAAAAAAATAATACGCAACAAAAACATAACGACAGCTGATTAAATGAAAGAAAAATCATAAGATATGTTGATCACTGAGCTGATTCAAAATAGTAGAGAGAACTTTTTTGTAATAAAAATAAGTGCGAAAGCAAATTCCAACTTTTCTTAAAGAGAGTATTCAAAACATATTTTATGCTTATCCAAAAAATTAATTTAACTTCTTAGAAAGATGCTTTACTACGTTGAAACACAATAAAATACGACACACTTATGTTGAATTAAAACCAAAGAAAAACATTAATCTTGAAGTAAAATGGATAACACAGTGAAAATCACTAATAAATTTGTATGTATTATGACATTGAAGATAATAATACTAAAATAATTTTAATATTTACATTTCAAACTCGTTCGAAAATTCTATTCAAGTTGATCATATTTCAATAAATTAAACTATTTTTGTCTAGATTTATATATTACCAGCCCTGTTGTATACACCTATGTCCTATACTTATTATTGAAACTAGGAAAAAAACTTACAAATCATTAACTTTAAAACTCATAGTAAAATGTATTGTGATAAAAACAATTTAAATTAGTTTTGTAACATTTTATATAGCTACTTATATTAATCCATTGCACAAAAATATTTTTTTACACATTAATTTAAAAATTGTACTTTTTTTTTTATTTAAACTTTGTTTTAGCAATTAGATTCAAAAATTTTACTTAATTCAAGATTAGTTAGCTATTTTGTTTAAAATTAAAAATTTAAATTAAGTATAATGTATATTTTATTTGTACACTACACAATATTACAATTGGCATAATAGTATGTATAGTACATATTACGTTGTGTAGGTAGTGAATATTAATATTTTTACCGAAATTGTGTCCTTCCCTGCTCCAGGCGAAGTGATGGGGTCCAAATTTTTCCACTCAGATAAAAAATGCTTAACTGACCATTGATTCATATCCAATAATCTAAATCCAGTAATATTGATAGCACCATACTCGATAACTTCTGTCTCCCAATGATCGTCCATTATCTAATGAAAGGTGATAAATTATTTATGATTAATAGTTTTAATCACACACAACATGTCTACATAAATTCATATCTAATAAATTTAATAGAGCTAAAGAAAATTAATAATATAATTAAAAGATAGGCAGTGGGTATCGCTCTGCTAAACAGTTGGTGTTTAGAGGAGTCACTGTAATGGATGTTTTAAATTTGAATTCAATGATATAAAATCGTTGGATACGAAAAACGATTCTGAGCGAAGACGGTCTATCAGTCTATACTACTAAGTATATTTTATTATATTGCTATTAAATTTATTTATTTTACTATTAGACATTAGTAATACAAAAGGTTGAATTATTTATGCCCAAAAAATTACATTTTTTTCGAAAATGTCATTTTATGTTTAAATAACAATAATATACTTTGACTGTTTCAAGTAGGTATTCACGAAAAATAATTTTAGATATCAACAAAATAACTAAAACCGTTATTATCCGTTTAAATGTCTACTTAAAATCATATAAATTTGAACTTAAAATATCTACAAATAAAAACTGTGTTTATATTTCTTTTTAGATTTCTTGTAACAGAATAAACTACTTATGATAAATCCTATTTAAACCTAATCTTAGTTATAAAATAAAATATTTTATAAATTTTTAACTACAGAATAATTCGTACATTTTTGACATTTTGATAAATTTTGGTCAAAATTTAAACTTGAAATGATTATAAAAATAAATCTTATTTATATATCTTCGATATTTTGCAACTACTATTATAACAACTTCTGAAAAATGTATTAAGATTTTAAATTTTTGACCTAGCAAAAAAATTTTAATCAATATTTATTAGAAAAAAAACTAAAAAAAAAAATCGAAAATCTTTTATGCATATTATTAACTCAAAAAGTGTCAAGATTTTTTTTTTTTAATTGTATGGTATATAGAAAATAATAATTTAAATATTTAAAGAAAATTCCAAGTATCTACAGTTATTCGTTTTTGAATTACAACAAATTAAGAAATTTGTTCTATGAGAAATCGTTAGTTTACAGGTGAATATCCAATGTCTAATTTTAAACGTTCATAAAAAATTAGTTTGATTTTCCAGTAAACTTATTTTTATTTTAAGGTAGAAACACTTATAAGGAATCTTATGTAAGATTTTGAAAAATCATAGGTTTCAACAGAAATTTTTTTATGATTTCTAAATAGGAAAAAAGGCACATTTTTGTGATTTTGACGTATTTTGTCAAAATTCTAACTTTAAGCGCATTTAAAAAAATATTGTAAATTTACGCTCAACTCCTTTTTAATTTTCAATAATAAATAATTATGAGGACCTTTGTATTAAATTTTCAATTTTTTTGACAGCAAAAATATTTTAATTGATATCTATAAAAAAAAATAAACCAACAATTTCTTATACCTATACATAACTCAAAAAAAATTAAAATACATTGATAATTTTATGGTGTATAGAAAATTCTAATATTAACTTTCGGTGAAAATTTTTTGTATCTACGGTTATTATTTTTTTGTGTTACACTAAAAAGCAAACTCCATTTTGTCAAATACTTGTTTTGCGTAAAAATTCTTGTTTTTCCTAATTTATTTTTATTTTTTTTGTTTTTCCCGTCATTTTTAAAAACTATTGGAGTTTTTAAAATTGAACTCTCGAATGCACCAACTGAATTCACTTTCACAACAGAAAAGTTACTAGACTTTTAAATCGAAGCACGATTTTGTCAGCTTATCGTGTACACAGGCACAAAAAAAAAACACATCATTGTAAAATCAATACATTTATTGCTTAGCTCAAAATCTAAAATCATTATATTTGTTTTTACTTACTACCTAATGCTAACTACTTATAATTATATCAAGTCGTATACAGCTGTTTTAATTTAAAATATATTTGTTGAAATAATAAATTTACTGTAAGTACATATATATATATATATATATATATATATATGTGTGTGTGTGTGTGTTAGCGGCAAAGACGTAAATTAATGAATTAATGTTAATGACTAATTAATAACGATATTTCCGATCGAATTGGACGGTATACGATATTGATTAAGAAATATCTTTAATGTCCATTATTATCAGGCAATGATGGATTTAGTGATGCAAATATTTCCTAGGTTGTAACGATAATTCCTGGCTATTTTAGATATAATTAATAAAAATATTAAATCATTTATATGTTTGTTTGAATAGAAATGGCCTTGCGTTGTAAAATTGATTTATCGGCTTATCTAGGTATAATCAGTACTAACAATAATATACTTTTCGGCTCTAATATGTCGATGGTCGTACATTAGATACCTATTAAGTAAAAGATAGCCGTCTATCAATTACATCTGGCATCTTTATAGTAGGTATAAATACAATATAAATTGCGATAACTTATCTGTTATAATATTTGTACAAATATTGTGTAACACGCAAGCGTACTATCACATTGCATAACATGTATCTAATATCCACCTATAGTAATTACCTTTAAATTCAATAGATTTGTTTGTCTACAGTTCACGTTCACTTCACATTCAGTACAAATTACTATTAACATTTTGTTCGAACATCGATATTTAGAATTTAATAAGAAATTAGAAGTCAATAATATCTTAGATTCAAGCAATGATCAAATTAATAATCATAGCATAGACAAGGGGCCTTATCAAACTTTCAAAAGCAGGCACAAAATATATAATGTATTCTAATAATAAGTTGACAGAACTTCAATTAGAAACTACTGTAAGAATACCTATACCTGACGTGGATAGAGCACGTGGCTCACCTTTTAATCTTTTGACGATCATTGTTGCATATGAAGCTGATATGTATAAATTAAATAAGGACAATAAAAATTAATTGTTAAACTAAATTAATAACAATATTAAAATTACTATGTAGGTACGGAGTATGGTATGCTAAAGCATAGGTTTACTAGATCACAATTGGTTCCGTGTCTTGAAAATATATTAAACTATGAAAAGAGGATCGCGAAGACCAGTGAAAAAGAAGATACAATTCGTGAGGTTGCTGGCTATGAAATCGCGGGATCACAAGGCTATACTAAATGTATTTTGTAAAACAGGATTCAAAACTAATAGATGTGCTTGTAAAAAAAATAATGTTTTATGCAACTCAAAGTACATCAAACTGTGAAAATAAATAATTATGTATAATTTATCTTGTATTTATAAATTTTTGACCTAATTTAAATATTTCATTAAACAAAATTATGACCATTGTCTATCAGTATTAAACATTAAGGAAATTTCCTAGTTATAGTTGTAAATGTGTTAACAAAATATTTGATTTTTACAATATTATCTATGTTGTCAGATAATGCCTAGGCATTGACCATATCGTCTACTATTTATATTAATTTTAATAATCTATTTATAGTGTTTACAATATATTCCATAGTAAGTACCTGAATTAGTTTTGGTTATTTTTAAATAATTACAAATTTTAATAATAATTTTTTTCTAATATGGAAAGGAAAATAATTATTAATGAATGGATTTAAACTTTACCTTTACACGTGAATTTGTCAACGAAAACGTTTGTCTTTTGACGTAAACTTTAAAGAACACGTTCGCGAAATTAATTAATTTAACACCCCCAACCTATTTCATTAATATGGAATCACTAACTTCACGGATACCTTGTAATTAATCAGTAGTGATTCTATGTAACAAAGATAAACTCAAATGATAGAACACGATGGAATTTTAGGGAAACTCTAAAATTAAATTAAACTTGAATGTAATGAATTGATTGCTGCACTATAGTATACCAGCAACCTAGAGTAAGCTATTACTATTTAACTTTAGAATTATCAACATGAATTCAAATTACAACTTTGATAAATTAATAGATATTTTTTCATGTTTGACCTTGAAACATTAGAATTTAAATTGCATTCAAAGTTTGAAGCATAAATTATATTATAATAAATTAAAATGTGTATAGATAAAATGTTCGTATAGCTAAAATTTATGGTGTTAATTTTATTTTATACAAATATACATGTGATATTTATTATATATATATATATTTATATATTTCCCAATAAATTTGTATACTATCTAAATACATCTTATAATAAAAGGAAAAAATATCTAATGACAATCCGACGAAAAGTCGAAAGTGGATCCATCTGTCATCAACTATACTGTAGTAAACACTGACAACTTAGTATGATAAGAATACGAATAGATATTAACTATTATCCAAAAAATATAAGTTTAACAAACTACAGTAGCTAAAACAAAAATTTTCCTTTTAGCTCAAAACTTATGAAAATGTTTCGAAAATTAATAATATTCGTAATTATATAAGATGTGTGAAGTTAATGGAAAATATAATGTACTAATTCGATCTATAACATTATTACCTATTTAGTGTTAAATTAATGATACTCAACGGTACAATATTCAGACTTAGTGCTCTATCCAGTAAAAAGTTCCATAAAATATCCTATCCATTGTAAAATTACATATTATTAAGTAGGTAAGTAATCTACATTATTATTATTACTACCTATATTATTTCCATAACAATAAATCGCCAAAATAAATTTAATTTATATAGGGCATAAATAAGAACTTTTAAAATATAAATTCAATTAACCATTTAATAATTATTTATTTATGTTATAAATACATATTTTATTTTGATATATCAATTTTAAAATTAATTTATACATAGATACAGTAAAATAGCTTATATAAAAAGCACATAATACTTTTAAATATTAAATTAAACTATGTTTTTAAGTGTAATAATTTAATTGATATTTACCAATCCGCTGAGTAAATAGTGATAGGTTCTCTTGCCCAATTGAATATCTTTTACATGTGACACGACAATCTGCTTAGCCATAAGTGTTGGACAATCAAGCACAATTCTTTTATTACCCCATCTGTAAATAATAAAAAAAAAATTATTAGCTCAAACAAATTTATGACAAACTTGAACAAATAGCTTTTACATATTTTACAACTATCTATAGTAATTTAATTTCTTTAATAACATCTGACAAAGTTTTTTTATTGTTATTAATCAATAATTTGATATTGTTTTCTTCTATATTTATGACTATAACACAAAATACCAAACAAGTGGTGAGGTCTATAGAATAGAATCGATTTAAAAAAAAGGTATGATTTTTGTATAAACTTTACATATTTTATATGCAAAACACGATACATAGTTAGCTGATAAATTGGGTCAGAAGAAAGAGTTTGGATGGAAAAAAAATCGCTAAAAAACCAATTCAGTACACTACGTATTGTTTAATCGGCCAAAATGCATCGATAAAAAATTTAAAATTTCTAATAAATAATAGTATTTTAAATAAATGTTTTGATTTTATTGACTTCCATAGTAATTTAAAGGTAGTTTTATTGAAACAAAGGGAATATTTTATAATGACTGTTAATATTACGACAACTATTTACCTAAAAGTTTCGTGGAAGAACTACGTATAGACAAATTGATTTTAAAATATAAAATCTATCACATCACCTATTGTCTCAACAATATTAAAAATATTTTAATATTTTTTTTAACTAAAAACCATTTTATAAGAAAAAATGGTCAGCTAGTGGATACCGCTTTGCTATACAACAGATGTCGAGTGGCTCACTTAAATGGATGTATTAAATTTGTATTCAATGATATATAATCATTGTATACGAAAAACGATTCTGAGCGAAGATGGTCTGTCAGCCTACATAACTAAGGGTATTTTATAATATTATTGTTATTAAAATAATTAATTTTACTATAAATAACACAGTAAGTTGAATTATTTTTGCAGAAAACATTGCATTAGAAAATTTAATTGAGTATATAATATATAATAATATACTTTAAAAATTCCAGGTACCCACGAAAAATATTTTTAAATTACAATGAAATGATTTTTACGTATTTTATCGAAATTTTAACTTTAGACGATTATAAAAAACTATCGGAGATTTAAGCTCAACTTTTTTTTTTATTTTCACTTAAAACAAATTATGCAGAACCTTGTATTTAATTTTCAAGTTTTTTGACCTATTAAAAAATTTTTATAGATAATAAAAAAAATAAAATAAAAAAACCCTAAAATTGATTATGCTTATAAATAGCTCAAAAAAAGATAAAACATTTTGAAATTTTTATTGTGTATAGAAATTGCTTATATAAACATTTTGTGAAAATTTCATATATCTACTGTGATTACTTTTGGTACATAATTCGTAAAAAAATTATTATTTTACCTGTTCACTCGTTCTATTTGGTGAATAAAATTTAAAGCATCAGATACATTTTGGATACGTTTAACCATGTCCACTTTAAGACTATTTGGGCCAAGATCTAGAGCTTCATACAACTGCTGCAAACGTAAAAGTCCTAAAAAATAACAATTGCAATATTATTATATATTTTTTTGTTTAAACTAACAAATATGTTACATGAACCAAGTTGTGTAAAATATAATTATTCGTTCTTATTTCCTTTTCATGTAAAAACTCATTAGTGTTATCTTGGCGTTTTACTTTTTAAATTATCTATTTCAGATTTCTTGCCTGAGGTTACGAACATTTCACAAACACAAAGGATTGACGCCATTGCCAAAAGAGAGGAACTACAATGATGACTAAATAGGGCAGTGGTTTTAACATACTGAGGAGACAACTCAAGGAACGCATTTGTAATATGTACCTAATATCTATATTTGCATTTCAAACGAATTTTATCACCCTTAAGCGCACAATATCAAACATTTGCTTTTTGTTTGACGTTTAGATTCTACCTACGCACAAGTTCCTATACATCTATATCTTACGAATATTGAAATAAAATTGTGCGAAAAAATGTTTCTGAAAAGCCGATATAAAATAATAAATAACAAAATTATGTATAGTTATAAATGAAAGTTAATATTTTTAAAAGGTTCAAATATTACATCAAAATACTGTCACGCATTTTTAACGAGTAAATGACATTGCATTCAATGACAGTCGCGAAAAAAAAGTATAAAAAATAGAAACATAACCTTAGTAATCGTGAAAATTTATAATAAGTGCAAAGTATAAAACAAGGTAGGTACTCCATAAAATTCTTAGTAACATTATAACTTATCACATATACAAATCAGAAATTAAATATTACACCCAAATGCAAAACTGAAAAAATGTTAAAACTGAACAATATGAAAAATATAAGTTCATTTTGTCATATTATTATGTCAATGATATATAATAATACATTTTAACTAATATTTAAGATTAAAAGATATTAGTACTTTAGTACTTAAAACTTAGATCGGAGGACATAATATTTTTTCAATGCAACCCATAAAATTCTTTTGAGAGAAGAATATTTATTTTAAATCTTATTAATATGTACTTCATATACAAAAAAAATTGCTATTTAGGAAAGACTATATTTTTTTTTATTAAGTAAGTATAAACCATAAATTAATTAGATTCTTAAAATATAGCATTTTATCACAATTAATAAAACCAAAACATATCCATAAATTATTATTGTTTAATAGAAGTATAGAACAATATTAATTATAAAATAAATAATTTTCAAAAACTTTCTTTTCACTGTACGTATTAAAATAAATATAATCTCCTTAGAATTTTCGTGAAGTTTAATCCACTTTTCTAGAATTGTAAAATTCGATTTAAAATGAAGAATAAGTGTCAGCAGCAGTTTACTTTTTTGATGTTAACTATTTTCACAAAAATTTTAAACAAAATAAATTACACCTCTCTATACTTTTTTAGTAAAAAATTACTAAAAAGGACAATACCAAATCTTTATTATTTCTTTACTTAGTTCTTAACAAGTGCATTTCACATTAAATGGTTATTAAAAATAAAAGAACACTCTCCATTAGCGAGTATTATTTTTTACTTTACACATAAAGAAGTCTTTTGTTTCCTATGAATACTTATTTCCGCATAAATTATTCTTTGTCTTCACGTTTTAATGTCATTTTTTTTAATGCTTAAGTATTTTATCGATTTTTGATTTGAGCCATTTCAACTAAATGATGTGGTTGCTTAGTATTTTGTAAATTTTACGATTGAAAAAATTTAAATAACATCACAATATTGATTATACCTTACAATTTTACATTTAATTTTATCCTTGAAACTAAATTTTAAAAAAAATGAATAATATAATATGAGTTTATTAGTTACCAATTTCTATTATTTGTATTTTTATAGTATATTTAATATTGAAAAAAAATAAATAGGCACTCTCGAAATTATAACAATAAAAACACGTATTCCTTAAAACTAAACAATGCCTCAAATATTCAATATATTTATCATATTATTATCTGCCTTCATAAAATTTTATGAAGCTACAAAAATATTTTAAAACAATTATTTTCTAATCAAACATAAAAATAACAACACATAATATCACATAATATAGAGTTTTCATTTTCAAATTATATTTCTGTCAATGATATTTTAAAAATAAATTACTAGGAGAATTTCTATTAGGCTGCAAAACTTGAAATACACTTAGAAAGAATTAAAAATATAAACTTATATAATATAAATTAATATTTTTAAAAATAACCAATAATAGTACTTATTATCAATAGTTGATAAATTAAATATCCATTGTACTTCTGAGATTATACTTCCCACACAAAATGTTATTCCCACAAAATGTTATTCCCACAAAAAATAATCGTAACACTGTTTAAAATATATAGTTATTATGTTTGTCTTTTATGTATTGTAATAAGACGATATATTACGTAATTAAACTTCTAAAAATATAAATACAACACAACATATTTATAAATTTATAAAATTCAATTTTATTTTTAAGAACATTTTGTAACTTATTATTATTAAATAATATATCATAAAAAATGAATAAAAACCGTTAAGAACGAATAATATATAAATTAATAAATTAAAGTAAGAAGTTAATTTATTCATTTACTTTGAATGACGATTTGTGTGTAAATCTCTAATTTATCCTAAAATGTAATAATTTGAAATTTTTAAATTGTGGATGTTAACAGTTTATAAAGGTAGGTACTTTATAACATTTAAAAACAATATCACATTAAATGTAATATAACAAAAACTAATGAAAATGTAATTTTACATATTTAGATTGTATGAGAAAAAACGTAGATAATAGAATACATCAAAAAATGAAATAATACTAAAAGGGTCTAAAATAATATAATTATATAACATTTAGTTTTACTATACGCATACGTGGGAAAAAAGGTGTTGGTAAAATAAGTGTAATTTTACATCCTTTATGCATTGACAAATTTCAAATCAAATTAAAGGACATCCGTCAGAAATATTTAGTGTTACCTTAAATCGTTATCATATTGCATATGTTTTAATATTCTATCTAAAATAACCGTTAATACGATTTTGTAATCAAGTGATGTGCTCTGTAATAATATCTATGTAAAATGAACAATAAAAAAAACATTTAGATTTAAATCTAAAAGGATTGTATTATTTTACCCTTACTTTTTATTCCAACTGATTAACTATTTCAATGTTCTCTAAAACTCTTTACTCTGAAGAGTATTAATAATGCATCTGAAGAAATTTAAATGACAAAATGAATGAAACTTTTTAGAAAAGAAATATTTAAATTAAATAGAATATGAAGGGACTTTTAAAATAAACTCGAAATTTCGGTATTGTTGATTAAACGTATTTTATACTACTATAGTAGAACAAAAGATTTTATCAAGTATTTTATCTTTAAAGTTTAATTTAGAAACACTATGAAGTAAAATAATCAAAAATACGTAATAATAAATAGGTATCTAAAAAATCTATTAGTGTGCGAGTTATTTTCAAATGTGCTCTAGATAAAACATAAGTTACCAATGAGCTGCCATGCACTATAGTTAAGTTATGAGGTTCGAGTATAATAAATCAGTAGACTTGGAGATTGAGGACTTTAAAAAAAAAAGTATTTTAATATTTCTAAAATCTAAAGCAACTAGTTTAAGAATCAGAGTAAAATACCTTCGAATTATCATACATTATAACTGATGAGATATGATAAAAATAATATAAGAAATTTAAATAAATAAATATTTCATTTTGAAATCTGAATAAGAGCAAGTATCTATAGGCAATAAGTAAATATTATTATATTTAGGCCGTTTATTTAAGTTACAATAAAATATTAAAACCGTCTCATTGAGTTAAATGAAAATTGTATTAACTTATAGTTAATCAATGTCGAAGTTAACATAAATATTAATTAACTTACCATCATGTGAGTCATACATATAAATTATATTGGTCCAGCCATAATATCGAACTGTATCCAATATAGCACGATGATAGTCTGGTCTAAGACTAACCGCATAATCCAACATTCCCGATGAGGGTGATAATACCTAAAATACACATTATAATAATAATTAAGACTTTATTATTAAAATAAATATAACTGATATATATTTCAGCCTCAATGATATTAATTATTAATATATTACTATACAAACTATGCAGGTTGATGTACACAAAAAATATAATATTTATATACCTTTTTGTAAACACAATATGTTATTTAAAAAACGAAGTTTAAACAATTTGTAGTTTCAAAAATCTATGGAGATAATATTAATGACATATTGATCAATTAAATACATTAGGTTCTTCTTTATTTATCGACAATTCCAAATAATCAAAATATAAATAATACACGTTATCTGTATTATATAATTTTTTCAAAAATATTTCATTCAACTCATGTTAGGGTTGATCAATTGCAAAGAATGTAACTTTTTAGGAATTCCTAGGAAACTTTAGGAATTGTTAAGAATGACAGGAAATATAAAAAAATGCACGATAATCAATTACATTCTTCTTATTATTATTTATGTAAATTAATGATATATTGTAATTAGATGTTCAAATACAATCATTCACAGGAACCAAGAAGTTAAGTTATAAGTGAAATACTTTTAAAATTAACTAATTTACTAAAATTAAGTTGTTGTTTCTTTTAATCGACCTTAAATTAATAATTAATACAAAACAAAAGTATAAAAAAATATTAATAAAAAAGTATATGCTAGTGTATTTGTGCACAGAACATTATCATTCAAATATTATAATGTCAGATTATTTATGATAAAAAAACTTAAATTATAAAATTAAGACTGAATAATCTTAAATCAACTATAATATACTGGAAGTGAAAATGTACACCCCGTACTTCCAATAGACTCCTATTATAGTCAATTATACAAATAGCTGGTATTTAATTATTTAAAATTAAAATACCAACTTTAATTATTTTGTGAATAATGATATTGAGTATAGATAGTACTATCTATACTCAATGGAAATGGGTATAATACAACAGAATTAAGCTGTATACTTTTAAAATCAAAATTAATATAATAAATAATAACTATAAACGTATAACTAAGTGTTGTAAGAAATAAATTAACTTATAAAAATGAAAATTTTAATTTATTGAATTCAGGAAACCCCTTTGAGTATTACTTGTAGGAACGTTACCAGGAATTTTCGACAGTGCCAAATCTAATTTTGTACAATTTTTGTAAAAATAAAAATATCAACTTCACTTGCATGTTAAATTCATTTTAACTATTAAAACTATTAACTTTTAATTTAAAATTGAAGCATTAAAATGATTTTATGAAACTTTCATTATGATTCAGAGTTTTTCTTAATGTTGAAGAAAATCAATATTCAGGTTCAACATTTTTAATCTCAAAATATTATAAAATATAAAAATTAAGACGTGAGTTACTATAATTAGTAAGTAGGCTATAGCTTATATATATATATATATATATATATATATATATATATATATATATATATATATATATATAAGTATTTCTTACAATAACATGAAATATCTAAATTTTATTATTTTTTTTTTCTAATGTTCATTGAAACGACCTCAAGGTCTTCGTCCTTAAATTTTATATACAAATATTTTTATAGACATTGAAGTTTAAATTGTGACGAAATTAGATAGGTATTTAAACGAAAAATAATCATTTTTCTTTAACAGTTTTATTGATTTTATATTTTTGTAGCGTGTAGTTAAAAAAAAAATTACTATAGGAACTTTAAACTTTTCGCCATTACGTACCCATATTGTTATTTTTTATACACAATGACATTTTTTCAAAATATTTAGATTAATATTGATCTATTCATACCACAAACCTATTTATACCTATTTTTACCATATTGTATGTTGGTATTGATTCATAAATTAATAAAAATAATATAATATGATATATACCTAATATTATAATAGTTATTATGTACTTGTATTATATATTATGCTATGACTTTGGCAAACCTACAAATACTCATACCAGTATAAATAAATTATAAAATATCCTTAAAAGTTTAGACTGTTAGTAGACTTCTATAATAAAGGCTGGCACACAATCTCCGCTCACAATCATGTTTTGTCTGCAATAACTTATTATTGAATTCAAATTGAACATACTGTTAGTCACTCAATAATTTATTCAATCGTGAGATACACTCGAAATTATTCATACAGTACAATGAATTTTTATAATAATTTTTAAGATAAAAAATAAGTTCAAAATATTGTGCAAAACATATGTATAGACTTTTAATAATTGCTTACGAGTTTTAGAAAAATTGTGAAAAATTACACAATAATAGTAAAAAAATATAACTAATATATAATTTTTTTATAATTACTTATCTTTGACAATTTTTTAGTAATCCAAACACCAATCAATTATTTTTTAAACGTATTCTATTTTATTTTAGATATTAGACATCAGCATTGTTATTATAATATTAATTTTAATTTATAGGTACTAATACAACTTCATCATCCACTTTTTTTTACTACACTAAACTCTATCAAAAAGTATATTTGCACTGATGCTAAGCATATATCTTTTTTCGAGCGTATTATTTTTAACAATTTTTAAATTACAACAATACAATAGTCAACAGACATGTATATAACAAGTTAGAAAAAATAAAATGTTTAGTGTATTTCCTTACTTGTTCAGGAAACCATGGCGTCACAAATGGCATCTGGAATGTATTGCTATAGGAATGTAACGTATCAAATGAATCTGGACTGACACTTCCCAACATGGAATAAACACCTCGCGAAAATTGGATACAAACTGAAAAAATCAACAAAACAATAAATAAATAAATATAACAACAAAGCAAATGCGAGTGGAAGAGTTTAATAGGTCATTTTAGGAAAGTTTATTCACAACACACGACAAGATGAATTTCGTATGGATCTACAATCGTTACCTATTTATCGCTACTAGCTAGCCTTTAAATTTGAGTTGGGGTACTTATAGTATTGGTTTTTTTATCAAGTAAATTATACACAGAGTTATATTTCATAAATATACTTGTGTTATTTTTAATTTGAAATGTTTAGCTGTATACAAATCTGATCGTTTTTACTGAATATTAAATATCTATGCCGTATTAAGCACAAATCAGTATGACGTAAAAAAAAAAAGCACGCAACTCAGCTTTATCGCGAGAGAACCACGCACGCAATCGGGCCTGAATAACAATTTTCGCACGCAAATTGGAAACACTGTATTATTTATACATTGCCTGTAATATTAAATGAAATTTAATGAAACCACTCATACCACAAACACAAATTATTAGCGATTTGAGTTTATGAATGTAGAAATCAAATACCTGCACTCCTAAGGAGATACCTCAGATTTTAGTAATTTTCCAATCTTTTGTATAATTTAACCTAACTATATTCATATAATTATATCGAACCCCTTTAAAACATAGCAGACTTTTCATAATTTCCATCAATAAATATTATAAATATTGTATGCATTAGTTGTTATATTACACAGCCTATATTTTTTGTAATTTGAAAGGCACCTATTAAAAAATTTCAATTTCTTTTTTTTTTTGTTAACTGAATATTATGTACATAAAAATATTGATCGTTTATCTTAATAAGACTTGATACTAGTGAATTCATTGAAACTTTAAGTGCATTTTAAACAGCATTCTTGTAATTTTAGACTTTTGAGATTTTAATTCATTAAATTCACTTTTGTTTATTCACTTATAGCTTACTTACCTATAATCTAATAATCTTTACGAAATATCAAAATATATTTTGTACAAACTACAGAGTGGTAGGTCTTAATGTAGGTATTTTTATCAATTAGACACCTACTTTTCACAAATTAATCAATGTTGAAAAATATAATTGTCGACAATTATTCTGTACTTACCTATCAAAAAGTCATATTTATAATTTATTATAATTAAAAATAAAAAAACACATGAATAATCCTTGTACCACGCGGATTAAAGTAGCAACCAATGCAACCTCAGCGCAGCCTGTAGCTGTTTAAAATTGTGAGACTTATTATGGATTTTTTTTCGATTAACAATTTACATTAATACATTATTTATTTATTATATCTTGAGACTGTGTCCCAAAAAATACTTAATAATATACTATTTAGATGAATCAGTATAATACTAATGACTAATATACTGCATAGATTAACTACACTTATACTTAAAATAAATTATAGAAATTTAAAATAATATGTTCGCAAAAGGCTGTCAGAAAAAAATCAAATAGAAACTTTTGAAAAATGATACTAAAGATAGAATAATATTACAATATACTCAAAATAATCAATGTAATCTATACTTTTTTTTAAAATATTTCACAAAATAAATTATGTAAAAAAATGATAGTTCCTACACGGCTACACAAGTAAACAAAATTCAGAACAATGCATTTGACTCACGTATCTATACCATTTAAATACCTACATTGTTATTATTCAAAACAGCTACGAAAACCGAACGGCAACATACATATTTTGAACCAAATTCTCATTCGTGATCATTGTTACATTTATAATAGAGAAGCAATAAACAAAATTTCAGTAAATATCTAGTAATTTTAATTAAATAAGTATGGTAATGAAATTATATTATATATATGCATATTATATTATCATTTAACATTTAGATTTACTTAACTAAAATTTATCATAGCAATATACTATAAAATAAAATATATAGTATTTTCGAAAATAAAAATAGAATTGTATAATTAATATGATCCCTACAAATATTTTTTCCTTAATTTGACTTATCCATACGACCATATTAATTTAATCTAATTTGCTGCAGTCATAAACAATTTTGCATTTACTCATCACTACATTTATGAATATGTAATTATTTTAAGCTGAGTATTTTTATGTCATGGGAGACAAAAAATTTTAAATTCGCTGACCGGAACTGACAGGTAAGAAATAATAACATTCAAATCCAAAAATAAAAATATACGGTAACTTACCAGAACAACAACTACTGAACAATCTAGTGATTATAATATTCTAACATAATGAGCGCAACTCCTTCATTATAATGATAACAACGCTACTCATGTCCAACCCCTTAGAATCTAAAGTTTAGATAAACATAGATGGTTTTTACTCAACGTCATAGCTAAATATTGGAAATTCCATTCAATAAGTATAAATAATTCGTAAGCATCAATGGTACCATTATTTATATAATATGTAGTAGGTAATTATCTACAAAGACAGCCGACTGCTTTAATGAAACTCTCAAATAAAATTTAAATATTAAATTGTATTAACACTCAACCTCAATTATAAAATTGTACATTTAAGTAATTCAATCTTACTTTAAAGATTATTTCATGTTGTTAAAATTCCTTCACTGGGAGGTTCTTCACTTTATTATTTCCATGTTTCTTTTATTTTCTTTATTATCAAATATTAGCTCATTTTTAAAATTAGACAGCATAATAATAAGAATTATGAGGGGAAAAACCTTTAAAAATAATAATATAGTAATAATAATTGAAAATATAAAATATATTTTTTTAATTTTTATGGTACCTAATAAAAATACATAATATTATAAATAATTAAGATTATAGTAAAAAGTAAATAAAACATACTGAATACTAATAAGTAATATTTAGTATATCATACATATGGGTACTAAACATGTCTTAATATTATTATTAATAATACAATTGTTTTACGTATACAACTAAATTGTTTTAATGAAAACGAAAAAAAATTTTTTTTTAAGTAGCAACAAAATGTAATTAGGCTGGTAGGAACCTACCAACTTACTTCGATGAATTTCATAAATAAACATTTTTTAATTAAAAATAGATACTATCAAATTCAACTCTTAGGTACCATTTTATTTTTTTAAAAGTGTGATATGTTTTGTCTATAATTATTTCTATTATTTAAATTAGGTACTCAACTATATTTCTATATTTGTACCAAAGACTCATGCACGTAGCTAAGCTAGATTACATAAAAGTTCCACAGGACCACTGGAGCGGCTCTAGAGATTTGTATGCGGAAAGAGGGTTATAACTTTAAAAAACTTTAACAACAATTATAAAATGCCTTTCTTTATAATTGTAGATGAGATGGAGTATAGTAATAATAAAAAAGTAAAATGGTACCTATAGTATTAAATTTAAAATAATTTGGAGTTTTTATTATCTATACTACCTACATACAAGCAAAACAATAATATGCAAAAACGTAAATATATACAAAATATATATTTATACTGGTATGCTTATAAATACATATGTTTTAGTTATTGTTCTATTGATTAAATAATATATTTAACTTAATAAGACTGAAATTAAGGCAATAGTTATTTTATTTTATTTACCTAGTATTTAAAGTGTCTAAATTATATTATATTTTAAGTCCTGAATGTTCGTTTATATTGGCTATTATTATTTATTTTAACAGTGATGAGTGTTTTTTTGTGTTACTTTTTATGTTTACATCATCTTTTAAAGCAGTAAAAATGCATCAAAGTCTGGGGGTAGATTCTAGAATCAATTTGGAACTATAAGTTGGTATAATGATGGGATGTGAGAAGAGGGTAAAGTGGGTCAACAGTGAACAATTATTTCCAATGCTGTTCAAAATAATAAAGGTAAACAAAACAAAAATTATGAAAAAATGAAAATATTTTACACAACACCAGTCTCATCTAATACCTGCCTATGATGTGGATTTTGGAATTTAAAATTGTTCAATGTTTTTTTTTTTATTTTACATTTATTATGATAGAATGAAAAAATGCTTACTAATATTATTTAGCTTGTTATTATTATTATTATTATTTTTTTTTTTTTGATATTACGTTATGTTTTATTTAATACAATGTAGACATCAATTTGAAATATTTTATGAACATTTTTTAGAATATTAAATACATAAGTAATATACATTATAACATTTTTTATAAATTTAGTGATATATAAACGTATAATATAGTTTCCACTAATTTATAAGCTACCGTAAATATATTAAATATAACTACTCCATACATATAATTTAAACACAGAAAAAAAAAAATATTAATTTAATACCTAAATTAATGAAAATACCTACCACATAACAATAAATTTAAAACATACAACACATTATTCTTATAAACGTCGATGTTTAAATATAAAGCTTCAACTACGTAGTTCAGTAAGTTACTAGTCAATATAAAAACCATAAAAATGAAATATTGAAACCGGTGACAAAAATTATTATACAGAGTTATTCACCAAGTACGCTCACCCCTTTTTTGACGGTATTATTCAAAATCTGATTTTTAAGTATACTTAAAGATTATAATTTTAAGTTCATGAAATTTTTTTTACCACTTAAGAAGTGTACTGTGGAGATACATACTTCTGTTTTTCAAATGACAAGCCTCCTTTTATATAGTAAATTATTTAATTAATTAATAATTTTTCAGAAAATGTTAACTTATATTAAAATCAAAATTCGAATGAGTAATTTTGGAGTTAATTGACTTTATGTGGGTGCTATCTAACAATAATAGATCCGTTATAACGGGTTTCGAATTTATAAGGGCTTTATGGTAATTTGAAATATTAATCCATCAAAATTCATAATTTATGAAAATTGTCCAAATATAATAAATAGTAAATTCAATATTACATCTATTTTACATTTTTGTAAAATCAGTTTTAAGGACTATTTTTCCATGTATAAACATATATATGAATCCTACATCAAAGTTTAAAAAAAAAAAATTATTCATTATATAATTTTAAGAAACAAGAAGGTACAGACGTTTGTATTGCTTCATAAAATATCTTAAATTGTACAAAAATCTTAAAAATTTCAAAAAATAGTCTTTAAGTATATTTAAAGATTCCAAAGATCAGAATTTGAATAAATTCATTATTAAATTGGAGTGAGCAACCTGATGAATTACCCTGTATTATTCATTGTTATTTGAACATTGGAATTCTCGACTTTAGGAGCAAATAAAATGAAGTGGTTATTCATTAATCGAACTGTTGAAATATAAATTAATATTTTCATTCAACTATCAAGTATTAAGTATTTCTATTACAGACATTCACATTTTAAATCTTAGACATACATATATGGTATATTACTAAAGAATGCAGAAACGGGCGCATACTAATTGCCTCTCGAATTCAAAAAGGTCGATAATTTTTTTACAAATTCTTTCTCGACTGTGTAATTATTTAAATTGTCTTCCTGGCAAATTTTCGATACCATATACGTAGGCCTAGCATAATGTGCCGGTGCCAAATTGACGAACATCCTGACTTACCCTAAAATTTATTGCAAACAAAACGATTTAGTACTATATAGTTTCCTCCTCATGAGCCAGTAATCTGGCGCATTTCTATCAATCGACAGCAGTAATTGTCACCATTCGGTCGGAATAGGCTGCGGGTGCGGCGGCCTAGACTATTGCGATTAGGTTTCTTAAAAAGAGGAAATGGAACCTGGGCGAGCAATTGGCCGTCTCCCGTCGATCAACATCATGATTAAACTATTGAAGATAGTACTATCTTAAATCGTGGTCTATATGCGCAGAAACGTTCTGTCGTTTAACTGAGTATAGGCGCGAAATAATATCATAATTTGATCTAATTTCGTGGTATTATAGCCGTATAGGCAAAGAATAGATTGAATGTAATCTATTCTGTGATATAAGTACAAATAATTATGTCCCATTATCCCATTTGTTGAGAATTGATAACATATAACAATTAACCATTTTACTATAGATACAAAACGAATGATAAAAATTCACATAATTCATAATTTGTATTGTTTAATGTTTAGTATACATATGTATAGCATGTAATGGGTACTTTGAATTAAAAGGTACAACATTAATTTTTTTCCAAAATTTAGTATATTTCTGTACAAAAACATTATATTCAAACTATCTACCTAATACCTATTTAACTCTTGAACGTCACTATCACAGTATCGTTAATAATAAATTACACAATGCAGTAAGAACAGTACTTGTGTAATTGTAACTTAACACGTTTATCAGAAAATAAAATTGAGTAAAATCGGTCCTCTAAAATGGTCAAGTAGGTATTAGGTGTATGTGAAGTTGATCACGGGTGCCTATATTAATATAACAGTTTGTCAACTTAGATTTTTGGTACGTTAACTTGAAAAATTAAAAATAGGTACCTATTACAATCATACTGGTCTAAAATCATCTAAAAACCCCGCGAGCTTACAAATTCACTTGATTTATTAAATCCGTTTATTGAAAACTTTTGTTTTGTTCAAGACAAAATCATAGGTAACCTACGTATAATAATAATACCATAATCAATTGTATAATGTATGAAAAAAATTGTCCGGATCAGTTAATGAACGAGCTGAACTAAAAAATACATATAATCACATTAAAAACAACCAACCGTATAGTGATGTGTCGTTTGCGAACGAACGGGTCAAAACAGCGAATGAGATGATCGAGATTCGCCGAACCTAATAATCCGGATCACTTGATATTTTTTTTTCGCATTTGTTAACACTGTCCCGAATCGTATATACTATTATACTCAAGTCACGAACAACGCGAACCATTTGAACCATCACAAAAACGAGGCTGAACGATTCCGAATCGAGTCGCGAACCGTTTGGGAACCACGACAATTGAACAAAATATTCCGTTCAATGGTTCTGATTCAATATAAGCTCAAAATGACCTGATAGATCGCGAACGGGTCTTTGAACCGTATCTTCTTGATGACTTGATCTGAAAAAATCTTGGATGAACCGTAATTACCACCTTTAACCAACTGTATCAAAGTAACCAAGATGTATTGATATCAATATACACATTGAACGTAACATAATATAATTATTGAATTAGAGTGTGGCGGGGTCGTACGCTCAACTGCGGAAACGCTCTGTGCAGGTACCGGCCGGTGTTGCTAGTTCCTGGATGGGTGACCAACTCGGGTTTTTAGCAACAAATCCTTGCCACACATACAAAACGTGTTCCAACCCAACCGTTCCTCAACCCACAATAAAAACCTACAAACAGCTAATGGCCATAGTTGCCGGGCTTAAGATAAAAAAAAAAATATATATATATATATATTAATTAATATTATTTAATATTTATAATAATATGGGCAACGCAATGGCTAAAATCGGCTTCAATTTCATTTTCGAATGTATCACGTGATCGAAGCTGTAAGCTTGTCGGGGAGTAGTGGTCACACTGTTCAAAAGTCGATTTGCGTTTCCGCGTGTACAGTGTTTATGTGTAATAATTATTTTTGTCTCGCTTTGTTTTTCTTCGTCGAATCTAATTGATCGCCGACGTCTGACGAGGTAATAATACATCGTTCACGAGGCTTGCTAAAAGTTGTGACGCTGTACGAGGTACCGTGAAAGGTCCATTCCGTGAGATAATTGTAAAAATTCTCGACTACGTTCACTTTTGAGTTTTGTTCGGAAAACGGCCGTTAAAGCATTTGACGACGTTTGCCTTCGCTCGTTTCGCCACTGTTGCACGTTCGATTTTCAACAATATCGAGGTAAGTAAGTGCCTGGGTGACTGTTACAGCGGCGACTGTACGCGTGTATGGACCATTAATTTGTAGATGCGTGTATAACGATATATTGTCACAATCACGTGGAGGTGCACGCGGTGACGCCCGAAAATTTCTAAAAATTAAATTCGGTGACGGACGTTATTTCACGGGTCTGAGTGGAAGGGAATAAGCCACGTAATTTTATTATGACTTATATTATGGTTTGTACGTGGGGCTCTTTTTCATAATGTGTCACCGTTGTTTTAATTAATTTTTATTCGGTTTACTTATCGTTGATCATTTCGCTGTCGAAATAGAATATTATTAAAAATATCACATGTTATGGTTTTTAAGCTATTGAAAATGTACAACTGATCATCCGCTATTTTTATAAATGTTTATATTTAAACGAAAAATTCTCTCAAAGTTTTTAGAAACTTGTTTAGAGGCTATAATAATTTGTTTTGTATGTAGGTGCTTAATTAACTTACATTTTTTGATAGTACCTACATTATATTAGGTATCTATTTATATATTATATAAATGCCAAATGCCACTCACTCACCGATCGCTACTTCTCAAAAACTTCAAAACATATGAACTTAAAATTTGGAATAATTGTCTCTCTAATGCTCTATATGTGCTTTAAGAGAGGATTGTAAAAAATTTGCATTTTAAAGATGGCTCATTCAGAGGTTTTATTTTGGCAAACAAACATTCAGTATATATATTTTTTCTATTATAATGTGGTCACACAGAAAATAAAATAGTGTTATTATTTATCATTGGATATAATTTCAGACCTGTATTTTATATTTGATCAAACCAACTTAAATCCTAACCAGATATGTTAAAATCAGCGCAGTTCACATTTAACAGAGTTTAAAAATTGGTAAATGCATAGGCATTTAATTTATTTCGAACACTGGAGGATCAGCTAATACCTATAATATAAATATACATTTATAAGTGTGTTTGTGTATTTATGTCATATTTAAATTGTTTTTGTTAATGAATGTTATGTATAACAGATCTTAGTTAGGTACATATCTATTAAAAATAATAAAATACTTTTTTTGTTGGTGGCTTGTGTGAGGCTGTAAAAGTTACTTTAAGTCAATTAGAATGAACACATATTTATCATTAAAATAAATATTTTATTAATTAAGTAAAAACCCAAAATAGTATTAAACATTAGGTATCAATTTAATAAAATATAGTAAATAAAACATTTTTCAAGCTAGGTGTAGATAGTAGTATAGATTCTAATATATAAATGCATAAATTAGATACTTTATATTTCATATAAGTAAGTAATACCTACTTATTTACTTAGGATTTTTTTGTTTAAAGATAATACAAACATATAACTGCCATATAAGTTTTTTTTTTATATTTTAATTCATTGCTTAGTAAAGTTAAACAAGCAGCTTTTAAGAGTACCTAATTTTTATTTTATATGAAAAAAAATATTTCTTAAATATATTCTACCTATATCAATAATTTTCATACATTTCGTAAAAAAAATAGCTAACAAATAAAAATATTTGTTATTGATTAACCAAGTTCTTAATTAAGTTTATCAAGGTTTTTTCATTCTTTAATTACTTAAGTAGATTTAAAATAAGTTAGTATCGTAGGTAATACTAATAATTTAAATAGATATATCATATATAGCATTTTAAATAAAGGTATCTAAATATTAAATTTGTTTTTTTTTTTCAGATGTCAAGTTTTGAGGAAAACGGAAATTGGGTGAAAACCAATGATAATGATATTAGTGTAAATATAAAGGAACACATTAAAAACGGCTATCATAGAGCAAAGTACACTTTTTCTGATGATCCCGTAAGTCTTAACTTATAACAAATTTTGAATTGCCAAAAATTGTATAGTATGAATAATTAATTTTGAGCATGTGTAAAAACTACAAATGCGTTTAACTAAAAAAGTATGTAAATATTTATGAACAATTTATAGGTATATAAAATAAAAATTTTGAAAGTAGTTTTATAAATTCAATTTCTAATAATAATTGCTTTTATGAACAATTTTAATGTTAATATAATTTAATAGTTTTATTACTAACATTTTTGCAGATCTTAAAGTTGGTAAGTGTAAACTATTAAATAATAGTACCAGTATCATAAATGATGCATAATAGTTTATTACTATTCATTAATAATTGATACAGTTTTGAAAACAACCTGTTAGTAATAGCCATGGAAATTTCATTCAATAAAACTATTACACTACAACTTATTTCTTATATTCATATAATACCTAATTTGAATAAATATTTTTCATTTAAAATGCTATTGAATGTAATAAATATATCTACATAATTTAGGTAGTTAATATATCATAACAATTGTAATTGGGTTATCTGGAATTTGCAACCAATAAAAAATACTCGTTTTTTAAATTCAAAAAAAAAAAAATTTAATTTTACTTTCAGGCTGATATTATTGATCAAGATATCCAAAATTATAATGGTATTGATCATATAAAAGCTCTTCATGCATACTTGGAAGAAATGAATTTAGGGAAAGTTGAATTTACTGTTTTTAAATGTAAATCAAAATCAAATATATCTGCTCATTATGCCAATATTAAGGTAACTTAGTGTAATTATCTATTATTATACTTATTGTGTAGAAATGTTTTTGTATATTTTGTTACACAATACAGTATAAACACTTTGTTTTTATAGTAAACATATTTTGTATCCTCTTGAGTAATCAATATCTATTGAAATATTATGGTTTCACGCTTGTTGTTTAATATAATGTGAAGCTACAATGGTTCATCAGTTATGATACTTCTTTAAAAACTGTTTTCGTTGTTTTTAGATTTTTTTATAAATATTAACGTGTACCCACTTTGACACGTTTTTGTTAAACATAATCACAAAATTATCCAACTAAATTTTTTCACCGTCTCTTAGTCTTTAATATTTTTATTACAAAATATACACGAATAAACAGCTATATGTACCCAGCACAATATCGCGAACTATACTAAAAATCTTAAAATCAATATGTTGTTAATATTTTCTTCATCATTTTATTATTAATTTTTAACTTCAAAATTAGGTACCAAATAAAATCCATAATGTGAATGATAATAATCTTTAGGTGCCTATCATACATTTGAAAGTAAAACTAAAGTACCTATTTGCCAACTTAGTTATGTGTATACATAGTATATACAACTGTAATCCCAAATAAAAAAATAATACATTGATTCATGGAATATATGCCCAGTAAAGTTATAAATGCCCAGGGGTAATGTCCAAATACCATATAATATGTGTGTTCTATTTTATATTTGTTATGATTTAAAATTATTATTGATATACCTACCTACATTAACATAAAAATAATATGATATATTTTTTGTTAATATTTTGTATTCTTAAATCATTTGGTACTTAAAAAGGCAATAACATTTAAAACTATAGAATCCATTTAATTATTTTAAATTATTAAATTGACCTTTAAAAGAAGTTATACATTTAACTAAATATTAACATATTTTATTACAATTTTATATACAGTAACTTTGGGCCTGGAGTTCGACCTTAAGTATTTGGTGGAATTTTTGTTTAAGAACCTTTAAGTTTCTGCCATACCTAATAAAATATCTAAATAATATATATCATTTAGTTACCGTTAATTAAGTATTAATGTGTTTGATTCATCATACTTGTTCTTAATTTTTTTTTTTTGTAGGTTTTAATATATATTCATTATTTTGTTAAATTAATTTAAACTTTACTTTTAAATTATTTCTTATCTACATAAAATATATAATTATGCCTGTATAGGTACATTTTTTAATTGATTAATATTGAAAATATATTATGGGTTGTAAATTTGTTAATGATTTTTATTTTCACATTAAAATATTAAATTTCTTATTTAAATGGTATATTATTTATATTTTATATTGAAATTAAACAATAACTTATGGATTTTAGCTTGGCAATGAGTCTCTTGCTAGTTCATTCCCGGAAAAATATTCCCTTCCTGAAGTGGCTGAACAAGTAGCTGCACGTAAAGCATTAGTTGTACTGAAGAAGAATCATAGTTATAAAAATATTCCCTTCACTCAAGATATGTCTATTGTTGCTGAAAGATTGGAGAAGGTATGATTTTTAATTTTTTATTGTAATATCTTTAATTTGTTTTAATTGAGTTCATATACAGGAATTACAAAAAAATTATGCTGGACTTTTCTGTGATAAAGTGGAAAATATTTATAAAGAAGTATATAGTGAGCAATTGCCTTTAAACTGGTTAGTTCTACTTGGTAAATTAACAACGAATATTACAATTGAAGATTTACCAAATCAGAATAAATCAATTTTATACTATGATCCTTCTCGAGTATGTAACTTATAAAGAAATCTAATATACAAATTTTAATTTTATGCAATGTTTATTGACTGATTAAAGGCTGATAAAAAAAAACCCAAAGTGATTTTGAAAACAGAAGATGTTGTGACTGAATCTTTTGAGAACTTACCTATTATGAAATTTGTTGATAAAACTGAAAGGAGTGTAACTGTGGCTAGTATCGACAGTAATTACACATTTTGGGTTCTTTTTGTTCATGACAGTATTAATGTAATTATAATTTGTTTCATTTTTTAACATAGTATCCTGGTTTAATAGAAATATTTTTTATAGGACGATTATGACATTTTATTTAAATTGATGAACATGCCAAGTGAATCAAAACATTTTATTAAAATGTATGGCATTGAGATTAATGATGTGTATGCAGTTCAAATACAAAATGAATGGTATAGGTTTCAAGTTTTAAAAATTGAAGAAGATAGTGTTACTGGCATTTTTATTGATTTGGGCATGGAGTGGTGTGTTACTGAAAGTAATGTTATGTTTTTGCCTCCAAAATTTCTGAAAGTACCTTCACAAGTGAGTTCACAAAATAATATTGTTAGTGACCAATTATTTCAAACTAAAATTGTATTAATATGTTCTCAGGCTATTAAATGTGCTTTAACATCTCTGGTTTTTGCACCTTATTTTCAAGTTGCTCAAGAGCTATTTCATAAAATGTTATTTGGAAAAGAATTTACTTTAATACCAGACAATATTGAATGTGATGTTCCGTTGGTCACATTATATGATGGAAAGTGTAATTTAAATAATGTGATTAGGAAAGCCATTATAGAAAAAACCAATTTTAATGAAGTATTACTACATTTTACCTTATATATTTGAAATTAATTAAATGTCTTGACATTAAAAACTGGTAGATAATTTGTATTTCAAAGAGTTATATAAAAAACTAGGATTTTTAGTAACTAGTAATAAAACTTAGTTAAAAAGATGTACTAGGGGTAGCATGCAAATATAACATCTAAAATTTAATTCAAAAATAACTCCAATAATAAATGTATTGTGTTAAATTTATAAAAATATATCTATGTATATTTTATGATTAGAAAATAAAATTTTGGATTTTGATTATTTTCCAATAGAATATAAATGGTCAATATTTTGAAACATAATAATATTATGCATACTGAATACTAATATATAAGTAATAGCTATAGACATAATGAATAAGAAAATGTATAACTATTTATCTTTAATCTTGATATTGAATTTTCCATGTTCTGTTTGTGTGCTGTGTAGAGTACTGTAATATGATTTCATCAAGACATTTGTTACTTTTTGACTTAGAATTATTTAATTTTTAAATTTAAATCTTTTGAATGACTTGTATATCGTAAAGTTTGTTCAGATGTGCTGGACATACTAAAAAAAAATTTCACAAATGACAAACATTTTTTTTTAATCATAAACATTATCTTAAAATATAAAAAAAATAACTAATATATTTATTATTATTATTATTATTATGTTACCTATTATAATGAGTATGGGGTTATTTTTCAACCAGTGATTAGAAGAATGTGTTAATATTAAATTTTGTGCATAATATTATATTATTTTAAAGACTAAATTATAAGTAAGGAATTTATTTCCTTTAGATATTACTTAAATAATCTATTTAGTAAGTAAATAATAATAATTTTACTGTTTATATAATTGGCTCCTTTAAAATTTAACTTTTAATACTCCATATAATAAATAAATCACTTTAAATATTTATTTAAGTACAAGTATATAATATTAATATTGAAACTTAATATAACTTTTATAAGTGCACCACTTTGATTCATTTGACTAAAAATCATTATTCTAAGATACAGAAGATGAGTTCTTATATTATACATTATACATACATTTACATTATTATTACATTTTATAAAATGAAAACATTTTTAATCAATAATTTATATAAATAATTTTTTAGATTCATGAAAAATGTGAAAAAGCTACTCTCACTTATGTTGCTGGTGGCTATGTATATTTACATCCACCAAATGAAACATTGACAATTATGGAATCTATATTGGATTCGATTTCGTTTTCTCGGCCTCTTGACAATTTGTATTCCAAAAACAGCATTTCCCCTCATAAAGTATACCTTGTTAAATGCCCAGACCTTAAATTATGGAGCAGAGCAATTATCCACGATTTTATATTTACTGATCAAAAAGTAAGTTATTTTTATATGCAGTAATATTGATATGTATTTATATATTTATATGTGATTATAGTTCAAAGTATACTTCATTGACTATGGTAACTATGGTTTTATTGATCAAGATAAATTTATAGATTTGCAGTCACTTGATTTATTATTGTCTTCAATTGGCCCTCAGGTAACAACTTGCTTGATTTAATGTTTCAAAAAATTATATAATTTGATCTTAAAAGCATACAACTGCATAACATTATTTTCGAGTATAACTTATCATGTTTTTTATGAAGTTAAATATTTATACAACAATAGTGTTCTGTACTTAAAGCAGAATTTATTTCTTCTAAAATATTAACATTAACTTATGATTTTATAGGCTTTAAAAGTGTCTTTTCATTTATTTCCTCCGGAGAATCTTATAGATCAATCTCGATCCAGAGCATTGTATGAAATGATAACTGAAAAGTCTTTAGATGTATTTGTTATTTCAACTAAAAGTGATGGTATTCAAGTAGTTGAAATATTTGATGCTGATGATCAAAATGTAAATCGATTGTCTTTTAATACCCAATTATATCAAAGGTAAATTAAATATATTATGTATCATTATGATTAAAAAAAAATAGTTTTTAATGGCATTATTGTTTTTAATGTTTTAAAAAGCTAACACATATTTAAGGTTATAACTGCTCCTAATAAATTTGGTAATTGGTTCCAGCAGGAGCTGAAAATTTTTAAAAACTGGTAACTGATTAACTTTTAATTTTGATGTTATGGAAATCGGTAACCATTTCTTTAAAGATATCTGAAACCTTATGATAACCGTTAATAAGGTTATTTGGTAATCAGTTACCAATTAAAACCGGTTTTGGAAAATCTTAATTATATTTAGCTATATATTGAATAACAAAAGTAAAACATGTTTAAAAACCTAAAAAGTTCTAAATAAATTGCACACAATCTTGAAAACGCCCCTATATAAATATCGCATACTGACCCCTTCATCTATAGTTAGATACTGTATATATGTGTGTATATTACTAAGAAAAGAGATTAAAAAAAATAATCACAAAACTCAACAAAAATGTATTTTAACTATTTAAAATTTAAAAATAATCTTAAATTAATAGATGACGGTAAATATATATATATATATATATATATATACCTACGGTATTCATAATAGATAAGTGATACTCAGCAGCAAATTAATTGGAAAAATAATTTAAAAATAGCTGAAAATACATAAAAAAAAAAAAGTACAAAAAAGATAAAACATAAATATATTTAATTGTAATATTAATATTTTAAACACATTAAAAAACCGTTAATTATTTTGGTTGAGAATAGGTTTTAGTTATAAAACTAGGTTTGAAAATTGGAGGCAACCACTTTGATGTTAATTTTTAGATAATAACTTTGATTAACAGTAACCAATAAGCGTTTCCAGCATTACAAAACTAAAAGTGGTTATCGGTTTTTTACCAATTTTTGTCACAAACTGGTTAACGGTTTTAAGCTCTGCTTATTATGTTTGTCAATTAAATCAGGTAGTCTTTAGCCATATGTACAATTCCATAATAATTTTTTTTTTCGTGTTATTTATATTTTTTGTATGAAATTTAAGCAATTTGTTTTTTATGCATATTTAATGTATCACTTAACTTTTGTACAAAAAAAAAATATATTAATTATTTTAATTGTGAGGGCTCATTGAAGAAGTGTATAACTATTTATGACTGATAGCATTAAATTATTACTTTTGAAAAAAATTTGTTTTGAAATTAATAATTGTTAGTGCTTTAAAGTATTAATTAAGGATGGAATCTCAAATAATTTTATTGAAAATATTTGATATAGATTTTTTATTAAATAATAGAAATGAATTTATGATAATTAATAATCTATGATAAAATTACAATTTATTATTATATAAAATTAAATCAAGTGATCCAAAATGAGAAAATAAGAAAATAAGAAAAAGTAGTACACTTGATAAAATTTTAATGATATACACATCAAAATCATTATTTTTCATATATTGAATAAAAATATTATTTACTTTTGCTATGACCTCCAGCTATGTGATGGTTTATAAATCTAAAAATATTAATGTCAAATAAAATTCAATTGATATATTGTCTGAATAGTACTTTAGTGTCAACATTATTAAAATGTTTGGTATTCCAAGTACAATAATTTTTTGAAAACAACTCAACATTTTTTAATTAAAAATATGAGTATACCAATATTAATTCATTTTTATTTTTTATTTTTCAGTGTCTAGATAAACTTTTTAAGAAACATTTACACAAAATTTACATATTAGACTTACTCAGTGAAGTATTTATTTACTAATATATTTTGATATTTAAAAAGTCTTCATAGTTTTTTTTTATGTTAATAATATGTAATAGTTCTGTTTTTTCTGTTTTATATAAATATTTTTAAAAAGTGTAAAATTTGAATACCTACTTACAAAAATAAACAAATCAAATTAATGCAAAACAATTAGTTTTATATATTTTTTTGAATATACTTTAACAATAAAGATATAATGTTGTAATTAATTTAACTAATACAGATGCTAATTTAAGAGAAAGATGTTTAGAAAAATTAAATGTTTACTTAAAGTGGTCAAAAAAATTATATCATTGGGGGTTATGTAAGTATTTATTTGTTGTATGAAAAAACTACGAAACCGTTATGAGTTATCGTTTATATAAAATAGAAAATCTTCTATCTCCTCTGACACAATTAAAATAAATATTGTAAACTCTTCATGCAAGTCTATGTGGCTGTGCATTACTGGCTATTGCAGCAATTCTCATTTTATCAGCAAGACCTACAAATAACATTTTAAAAAAACGAAGCACTCACTTTGTTGTTGCTGTATACTATACCTTAACATTGATTAAGTCGTTAATTGATTTGTTAAATGCAATTTTTCTGTTTGTTATAAAGTGTATTTTTTCTTTTTTATAGTGAGTTTTATTATTATTGTTATTATTTGTTCCCATGTTACGTAACTATAAAAATCCACAACACCATGACCCTTTCGGTCTTAGCTCGTGGTTAGCGATTTTGTTCAAAATGACAGGTGATCACATGACTTTCGATTCTCCAGTACCTGTTTTAGCAATTTATTAAACAGTCGCAATAGGTACGTATACTGTTATAAAAACCAATACTTCTATATAAGTATTTTTTTAGTTTCTTAACGCTAAACTGATTATATTGATTTTAAAATAATATTGTTTTTTGTATGATAAATGGTAGAAAAAATATTTCAATTTTTAACTTTTGGGGTGAATTTTGGTAGTGAATTGGATCTAGTTGGTTCTTTTAAGAGATCAATATAAAAATTCCCAAAACTTATAATTTTTAAATAATTAATAATTGGGAAAGTCAAGAAAGAATTAGGAAAAACAGGAATTTATATGCAAACAATGGTTTGACTGCAGTATTTGACAAAATTGATTTTTTATTTTTGGCTTAACTCTTTTAACATACACCTAAATGTAGATAGGGAAACACAATTTTTACTAAATTTTTAGATTAGCATTTTCTATACCTCATGATATAATGTTCAAAATATTTTGATTGTTATTGTACGCTATTTTAAAAAAAATAACGTTTTTCAATGACTTTGAATACCAAAAAAAAAAAAAATGATTGTTAAAAAAACTTGTAAATTTAATGCAAGATTCCTCAATTTGTATAACTGGAATTAAAAAAAAAGTTTGATTGTAATCCACAGTTTTTAATGAGTTTTGCCAAAGTTTGTCAAAATCACGAAAATTGTAGTAAAACATAAAATCTATAACTTTTATAGCTAAGGTTTAGATCAATAATAGGACACAAGGTTTTTTATAAGTTTTTATTACTGGAATATAAAAAAAAAATACATAATTCTATAATCATTTTATATGAGCGGCTGAAGTTTTATTTTTGACAAAATGGGATATTCACATGTGAAGACCTGACAATTGTAAAAATGTTTCTCATAAGTAGTTCATACAGGACTCAAAAATTTAAATATTAATATTATAACTTACCTATGCAATGTTTTCGGAAAAAAATAAATCAGTCTACCATAATACTAGTGATAAAATGAATTACTAATATGATTTAATATATTTAAATAATATTGGCTGACGGGTCGTTTTCACTTAAAAACATTTTTTGTGTACAAATTAAACGCGCATTACAGTGAACCACTTGATACCTACTCTAAAATAGAGCGATGCCCACTTGCTAAAATTTTTTTTAAGGTTAGCCTGAACTTTTGAACCAACTTTAAATAAAATTATCGCATTTATTGTATAATTATGTTATACGTGATTATTTATACCGTCTACAGACTCCTTAACTTATAACTTGTAAGACAATTCTGAGTTTTTGATGTACCTACCGTAGAATGGTGTAAATAGGTTCATGCTAAGTAGCTTAAAATTAATCCAAATATTTTGAAACTTTTGTTGTGCATAGAATATTATAATTTATACTTAATTACAAAATGTTTCAAGCCTTCAATTAATATTTTTTGAATTACAACAAAATAATAAATTGTTTTATAAGAATTCGTAGATTTCTGTTCGAATATCTAATTTTATGGAAATATGAACTTAAAAAAATAATATAAAATAAAATAAAGCCCATTTGTTTCTTTTATTTTTAAATTTTTGCAAAAACAGAACAAGTTTTCAGTAGTTTTGTTTAAATAATAGAATTGTGTATTAGGTATTATAAATTATTTACTACTACAAAATATAATCAATATGACAATATTACATGTACCGTTATGGCTCTACTTGGTCGGTTATAGATATTAGCGTAATGTCGATTTATTGTGGTGGTAGGGTAGACGGACAGTAGACTCCAGTATTTACTTCTTGGTGCATTATGAGTAATGACCAAACGCGACACCGAATTATTTAAATGTATCTATAGACGAAGTATTCCGTGTGTGGTGTGTGTTCAGTTGTAAAAATACAGTGTAATATTCTAGCTTATACGCGTCTACGCGACAAAAGATAGAACAAGAATAAAACGAAACCTCCACCGACTCGCCGCGGCGAGTTGGAGAAATAACTGCTCTTAAAAAAAAAAACGGTCGTTCGTGATATTGGGAGGAGAGAGTAAGCGTATAGAAACCGCTGTACATATAATAGAAAAGCGCTTATACGAGAGAATTGGAGTAGGTGTATTAGCGAGACTCGGTATTAGTGGTAACGGTTCTTGCTATGGAGAGAGATGGTATTGAAAAAACCATGCGCAAAGGTTTTTGGTTTAAATCTAATCCTTCGTCCTGCGGCAGGCTGCGCCACGGATCGGCCCACGTGGTTAGAGCAGGATTTACCCTTCTCATTTAAAGGCTAATATCTCGTTGTTAATTGAATTCACCGCTGACCGTAACTATACTAGTGTCCTACCACCACCACACTATCAGTATTTAATTAAACGTGCAGTATTTATGTATACACGTGTATGTGTATAAAACGTATATTTTCTCTTTCTATATATATACATGTAGCGGCGCGTAATATGTGCTATCGGTTCATCTCGGGGACGCTGCGGGTTGCGTTTTTATTACCCAGGAAAAAGAAAAGGAAATCCTTCACATAAATGTAGATTAGTCGAAAACAACGGCTGCTGCGCTATCGTCACTAATCTTCGTGTGCAGGCTTGGTGGGTCGCAATTATTTTCCTTCTTTACTTCTATCTGTAGTGGCGTGTGTTGTAGTAAACAGTTGTACTGGAACACGAAGGAAGAGAGTACGATTTGATAGCGACACAGAGGTGGCGTAAAACTAATTTCAGCCGAATGGAATTAAAATAAAAGCAATTATTAAAAATAGTATACGCCTAATACTTATAAACTTACTCTATGGTGGTGTATGTTGTTTAAGAGCACCGTGGTTAATAGAAGAGAAGAAAAATAGGTATAGGTACAGTGGAGAGTCGACTATAGCGACGAAAAGTCGAACAAAAGTCTAATTTATTCATACTATTATCAACCTATTTACCTACTTAAGTAAATTCTGATTGATGTGATCACAAATACTTTGTACATAGTCATTTTTATAATATCATCTAATTGAAGATTCCATAAAACCACACAATTTGCTTTAATTATATTTAATTATTATACTTATAATTTATAAGTTATCTACAAATTTAATAAAAATAAAACGCGCATATTATATATAATTTTTTAATGTATAATAAAGAAAACAGAAATATATAATAATAAATAATAAAATAAAATTATCTTAAAAGTTGAAAATTTACACATTACCTAAACAGCGTGTGTTGTACAGTGTACCATAAAGTGGCATGGTCTATAGATGTAACATAACTTAAATCATAATATAAAAATTTAAACATTGATGTCTGATAACTTGAATTATTTCAAATATATTCTTATAGTCTTATAGACACCGTGCATCAAATGAAAAACCTCGCGATCCACCGATAAACGCACCCACTTTTTGTGTATATTAATGTTATTAATAAAATGCAAAGTTTGATTAGTGTTTACCACAATTAAAATTATTATATAATAATATTGTTATATGATATTTATCGATTTATTGATAATTATTATAATAATAGCTAAATACTGACAACATTAAATACAATTATTAGTTATTAGTTATTACATGTCTTATTACAATGTACCTATATCTATTTTTTCAAAGTACAAATTGAACGTTTTATTTAATTAATAATAAATTATGAATCAGCCTGATATTATACTGAATTGTAGATTCAAAGGTATTAAATACGATTGTGACTTTAAAAATGATAAAGGAATAAAACTTTTTGAAAGTGGCCATGTGAATAGTGTTACTGAAGTACAACAACCAAATGGGTATAGTACCATCACTGGTTTTGTAATTAGGCAAACTTCGGTTAGCTTAACACCATACAAAGTTACTTTAGAAGTATGTATAAAATTAATTAATAAAATATTTAAAAATTAATAAATTAATTAATTATAGTATAAAATTTGACATATTAATTCTTAATTTGTATGAATAGGTAAATCCTTTAAGATATGTAACGCATTGCATTTGTGAGTGCACAGTTGGTGTTGGCCTTAAATGTAAACATATAGGAGCACTTATTTATTACATAAATAATGAAGAAAGTATTACAAAGACTAATTTAGAATAGGAATGGAGCAAGCCTTCGAAATCAGTGGAAGCTAAATACAAAAAAGTTTGAAGTTGAAAGTATTGCCATCAGTCATGAGTCACTTATAAATTATTATAATATTTCATAAATTCCATGTATTTTAAGTAAAATGATTGAAAAGGAGCCTCCTCAGTGTGAGTTTGCTATAGAGTGTAAAAAATGTTTAGTAGAATTATTGGATGAGGTAGAAGTGATGAGTGAAGATGAGTGAAGTCTATGACCAAAGATTTTATGTATATTATAGTTTCTAAATAAAATTCATTTGATATAAACTTATCTCAAATAATAGGTTCTTATTTTCCTTTAAAAATAAAATAACACGAATTTTATATGGATAACTTAGTAGTTGATTATAAACGAATAATAAGTATACATAATCAGATTAAAATGTAGTCTGAAAGTATACAATGGAAGTTTATTAGACAAAATAGAATTCCAGCAAGTGTTAAAGCTCGTAGGATATAAATTTGTAAAGACTTGTCATTTGAAAATCAAGAAAAATTAGCTATATCTTTATTAATTGATAAAGAATAACCAAGGTAAAATTAATGTGGCATATGGAAACAAATATGAAAGTGAGGCAATTGAGTATTTTAACACAAAATTTAACAATACTACTCTTAAATGTGGAGTTATAGTGCATTCTCAAAAACCGTGGTTGTGTGCAAGTCCTGACAGTATTGTGATTAAAAATAGGACTCTTACAAAAATATTGGAAGTTAAATGTCCTATTTCAGCTCGTTTTAACGGAAAAAAATTTTGCGATAAACAGGTAAATAAAACAATTTAATGTTTCGTTAATAGGAAACAGATTACAGGCATGAATTATCTACACAAAATATGTTGTCCGGCCGTCTAGGCGGTATACACTAAAACTGACCGTAGACCACTCAAAGCGCTTGCGTCGGTCTGCACAGTGTCCATAGCGAGCTAATGCAGTTACAATGATTACCGGCTACGGTCTAAAACTATTCTCGCGTCACCTCACGAAGCCACCGCGAAGATGTAAAGGTACCATACTAGCATAACAATAAGTTATTAAAATCTATATCATAGATTCGTTTTGGGTTATAATATACATCGCTATATTTATAATATACGAAATGCCGTACTTAATAGGACGTGCATTTTTCGAAGACGCAATAAAAAATGTGTAGTTTTCTAATTTGCAATCTCATTTTTAAGACTTATTAATCGTTCTGAAAAATATGCACGATACCTATAATTATGAATAGGGAACGGATTTTATTGTAAATACATATTTTTATTGGAATAAGATATTTTAACTCTGATAAAAAATGTATACGATTTAGATCATTCTAATTAAAATAAACCCAAATTTATTTTACATATTTTTACATATTTTGGTGTAAATACATATTTTTACATATTTGGTAAATAAGTACATATTTTAGTACTTATTTTAGTAATTTTTAATTTTTGACGACTAAACATTATCTGCTTCGTCTAAATTAACAAGATTAGTAATTTTTGACGACCATCAAATATTATCGTATAAATGGCATTTACGTACTTATTTCTGGCACGTGGCATGCCATTATACAGATTAGAACTAGTTCAGTACCTCTTGATAATGCCTGACGATATAAATATAAAATAAGATAATATAAAATAAGGAAGTGGTACCTACATTGCCGAATATGTAGGTACTCGACAATCGTCTTTAGTAGCATTCCTAGTTTCTACGCATTTAAAACGTAATCTCGTGTACTAGACGACGTCTAGTTTATAATTTTAAAATGCCAAAAGTTGTGAAATCGAAATCGAAAGCGAATTTTTATTTAAAAGAGTTCCCTAACGAGACATTTAAAAGTGATGGAGAAATCTTATTCTGTTCATGCTGTGAAAAAACAGTATCAATAAATCGGCGTTTTTCAGTTACTCAGCATATATCTACATCTAAGCACCAACAAAATAGAGATCGTAAAAAAAAATTTCAACAAAATTTCTTGAATTCAGAGCCATCTACGTCTTCCAATAATTTGTCAGCTTTTAATACCGATTTGTGTCGTATGTTAATTCGCGTGAATATTCCTATTTTCAAACTAAAAAACCGAGAATTTACAGATTTTTTAGAAAAATATACCGGACAACAAATTCCAGATGAAAGCACCATCCGAAAGAATTACGTTAATATAATTTACGAGGAAACATTACAATCAATTAGACAGTGTATTCAAGATGGACCCATATGGGTTTCAATTGATGAATCAACAGATGCAGAGGGCAGGTATATTGGTAATGTAATCATCGGCAAATTATGTTCTGAGCCTACAAAATCATTTTTTTTTAAATTGTGTGCAGTTAGAAAAATGCAACAATAAATCTATTGCTAAATTATTTAATGATTCTATGAACTTATTATGGCCAAATGGTGTAAAATATGAAAATGTATTTTTATTTTTGACCGATGCTGCACCTTATATGGTTAAAGCCGGTAGTATCTTGACAGCATTTTTCCCTAAACTTGTTCATTTGACGTGTTTAGTACATGGCTTTCATCGTGTCTCAGAAACAATAAGATGTAATTATTCCGAGGTTGATCAATTAATAGCGACTATTAAAAAAATATTCTTAAAAGCGCCAAGTCGTGTTTCAAAATTTAAAGAAATGTATCCAGATCTTAATTTACCTCCTGAACCTATTATAACAAGATGGGGTACGTGGCTTGAAGCCGTCCAATACTATTGCGATCATTTTGACAAAATAAAAAATGTTATTTCAAATTTCGATACTGAATCGGCCGGCAGCTATTGAAAAAGCCAATTCACTGATGCAAGATATCAATTTAAAAAATAATTTAACATACATTTCTGCAAACTTTTGTTTTTTGATTCAGACAATTAAACAATTGGAAACTAAAAACATGTCTTTGATAGAAATTATTGGCATTGTAGAAAAATCTGCAGATAAATTAGAAAAAACTCAAGGGCACATGGGAGAAATAGTCAATAACAAATTTGCCAATATTATTAAAAAAAATTTTGGGTTTCAAACTATTAAAATCATTAGAGATATTTTAATTGGTAAAAATCAACGAGGATCTCTGGACATTGAATTCACTCCTTCTGATATAGTGAACATGAATTACGCCCCTATCACATCTGTTGACGTAGAACGGTCTTTTAGTCAATACAAGAGTATTCTCCGACCAAACCGTCGCAATTTTTCATTTGCAAACCTTCAACAATATGTTGTTTCTCATTGCTTTGTTCCGGAATAATACTAGTTTTATATACCTACATCGTTTGTATTACTTTTATTTATAAAATATTTTTTTTATAATTTTCAATACCTTTTAATACATTTTTTCAATATACATATTTTTAATTTTTTTTTACATATTTTAATAAAAATAATTACATATTTATGTACATATTTTGATTTTTTTATTACAATAAAATCCGTTCCCTAATTATGAAATATTTTACAGCGTTGAATATATCGTGTTGTTCTTGGTCCGTGCCGATATCTCGTTTTCGCGGTGTGATAATAATGTTATATAATACGTCTTGCATGCAAATAATATACTGTCGCAGAGATATCACGGCGGAAGTGCGTTGTGTTTTAGTACTAAGCACTTGGATCGATGCATTTCGGTTTATTGTTGTTTATATAATTTTCAGGTTAGAAAAAAATTTAATTCTTCTTGCTTAGTTTTGTAATTTTTTTTAAAAAATGGCTTTGTTATTAACATTTCTGGAATGATGATTTAAAAACACCATGGTATCTACTATCTATGCTTATAAGATACAAGTATTTTCATTTAAAAAAACTCCGAGAATTATACATCTAATACCATTGATTATAATTAATAATAGTATGAAAATGGTTAAAGTAATTTGATTGATTCTGAAATACTTGAAACAGGATTAGGTAATGAGGATAGTGTCAGTAATTGGAATGTATTGAAAGTCTTAAAGATGAAATCGAAAAAAAAAATTTAAAAATCTTCAACAAAGTGTGAAATTTTAATTAAAAAGAATCGTTTTTTATCTCCAAATTGTCAAAAAAACACAATATTTTATATAAAGAATTTGAACAGTTTACAAATTTTAAAATCAATCAATAATTTTAATGTAAAGACATTTGATATTTAGACATTGTTTAAAAAAACTATAAAGTTATTATGAAAACAGAAAAATTAATTTAATAAATGATAAAATACATTTATGCTACAAAATACCTGATGGTTTTAATTTTTTTTAATTAGATGTATAAGTGTATTTATCTTGCAAATGAATACTTCCATGTTTATTTATATAATAAGTAAATTCATCTCATAGCTTTTGGATTTCCCCCGACTTGCGTCCAATACGTGATAGAGGTAATTTGTAAACATGATGTATTTATTGTTGTACGTGTTCTCGTGTTCTAGGTGTTATTTCACCAGATTCATTATTAAAGTCAAGACTTCCTTGTGGAGTATACGATTTTCTAGATATTTTGATAGCTCGAAGAAAATTATATAAGTAAACATATTCAAGAGTAACTGACGTTGCTTTATTTGGACTTAGTAACATGTGTTTTCACATAGGTACATAGGTACTTTATAAATATAGAACTCATAACGTTAAAAATATTTTCTGAAACTCTGCGCACTCTGGCTTAAACGGTAATTAAAAATCCTTTCCTTACTTCCTCTCTTTTAGTATTCTACATAAGGTTTTAATAAATTTTCACCAAATGCAAATACATCATCCGCTACTATGACGAATAAATGTATAATGGTACTGAAATATCTCTACTAGGTAAACATATGAGATGAAGTAGATTTAGTAAATTATTTTATACACTTTTATGTTTAATTTTTTTTTTTTTATTTTCTTTGCATAGCAACAAATGCAGCGACACCAATAAATAATAATATGGTAACAACTGTCTTGACAAACACATATCGAATTAGTAATTTATGATCAAAAGTTTGTTATCTTGATAAAATGTTTGACAAACCATTTTTCCAAACGTATATTAGGTGTGGACGGAGCTTTTGAAATATAAATTATATCAAACTAATTTATTTTATTAATTAAAATAAGAATAAACGTTCAATTTTAAATGCTGAAAACCAAAATAGCATTATCAAACTGATCTTGTAGATAAGTACCTGCCAAACTTTTTTTTAAAATTCGTCAAATCAATATGAACTTAAAATATTTAAAAAAAAAATGTTTTAATTTGCATACAATCACGTCAATCTACTGTAACAGTGTAACGGTACAATACAACTCTCTGTAGTATATTATAGAATAGTCTGTATGAGTTTCAAGTAGGAATATAGGTGCCCGTTAAGCTTAATGAAAACAAAAAGAAAAATGTTGGTGAGCTTTTAAGCGAATTCGCTCAGATGTGTACCTTTGGACCCTCTTACCTATACACTTGCGTTCGTGAAATTTGTATATTATTGTATTATTAGTATACAAGCGTACAATATTGTAATAAAAATATAATCAATTAATAATTGCACTACGACTGGTACGTACACACGGTACGCAGCACATATTATGTGAAGACTTCAACGTGGGACCTCCGAGCGTATATATTATTATTATTATTATTGTTGTAACGACCGCCGCTGCGCACACTGCAGTTCCCGTCGTGTATTTTTGGTTAAGTCAATTCTCCATATAGATACGCAATGCGTGTATGTATGCAAATGATTTGGATTAAAATTCAAACCTCGATTCCCGGAGTCATTTAAGTTTGGGCCTGGTGGCTCGCCCCCGTCCCTCCGCCCCGCGGTTGATTCGTCGCCAGATTCGGAACCGACTCGAAAACGAAAGATTCACAGCCTCAAAGTCATTATTGCGCGGTAAAGTCGCAGCGACTGTTGCGGTGGTGGTGGGACGCAGGGAACAGGGTTGGTGCCTGAGGTAGGGGGTGAACCGGAGTGAGGCGCCGCGGCATTTAACCGAAGTGTCGTGATCTGGCGGGGAGGGGAAGGATACCGTTTAAAACCTTCGCGTGTATTGTGGTACCCACCTTTATATATATATAATATTATTATGTACATATACGTATATATTTATTATTATATAGCTGCCGTGCCGGTCCTCCTCACCGGTTCGTCGAGTTTCGCCGCTGATATTCGCTCGATGAATATTAATTTCGCGGTGTTAATTCGCCTCACCGTTTATATGGCTTTGTTGTTTGCCACGGCGGAGAATCGTATATATATGCATAATATTATTATTATATACCTATTGCGGCAGCGGTTGCGTTAAAAACGTGATCGCTGTTAAGGCGACGACGGCGGCGAGGGTTTTTCGCATTTGAATAAAACGATTGCCTCTCGCGCGACTTGTATAATATTATTATACGAGTTTGTGTACATCTCTTCTATCCTGCCCGACGACCCCGTCGCGTGTCCGTCATTGTTATTCCCGACGGCGGTGGTGGTTTTTTAGTTTTTTTTTTCGGCACAATATAAATAATACCCACCCGGCAGATGCCGTGCGTAGGTAATCGTGCAAAAGCCGCCATCATTTTGAAACCAGTGATATTTTACTATATTATAATATTATGTAAACGTTACGACATTACTCACGAGATATTATTGGAAAAATTAGTTTTTTCTCCCTTTCTTTCGGCGACTGAAAATTTGTCAAATCCGTCTCATGTCTACGTATCATATGAAAGATAGGTATGATAATATTATTTTACTACTTACCTATTAATAATAACTATAATTTCAACTTTTACGCATCTATCTGGGCCATCTGTGTATGGAAAATACGCTTCATACAAACGCAGACAGTGCCAAAAGTGCTACAACGGCCAGTCATAATAATTCCTAGAGATACAATATTATATTTATATTGTATAAAATATCAAAAAAAAATAGTTATTAGTTGAATGTCGATTCATAGTACGTCATATTCTTATATTCCTTTACTCCATTGCCCACTCGCCCGTCAGAGACATACCGGACTCTATATTGGGTATAATATAGTCATTAAGTATACGTTTCTCCAACCAAGTGGAGGAAATAATATGGCAAGAGGACAGAACGGCCGCTCGTAGACACAATGATAATATGATTTCTTAGTTTGCATATATTTCGGTGAAGACTTGTAGGTACTAATTCAATAATTGATAAGGATATCCGTGTTTTCTATACAAATTGTAAATAAATAAGCCATATTCTATAATCAATATGTCATAGAAGTATAGAATAAAAAAGACATTTATAAATATTATAAATGTGATACTTTTATAATTAATAATGTACGAGGAAAACATTTGTGTGATACACGTCTGTCTTAAAAGAAAGGCGTCCCTCCCAGATCTTCACTCTGGATGCGGCGGTACGAGTCGAAGACATAATAGCATTTAATACCCTAAATAGTTCGAATTAATAACTATTTGGTGATTATAAAAATACGAACTAGCTTCCTTTTGTCCCTATATGTTAAGTCAGAAGCCTAGTCGTCGATATTATTTCGTTTCGAAAGACGGACTGGCCACCGTCAGCGGTGTGTATTTAATCAATTAATATATTAATATGTATAGTAATACATATTAGTTAAAAATATAATAATATATAATATATAATGAATATAAATGAAAATAAAATAGGTATGACAAAGAGACGGTGTTTTCTTCTTTGTTTCTCCACTAAGAGGATGATAAGTGATATGTAAGGCTTAAAACTTAATGCATTTACAAATAACTATGCATGTATTTATGCGCATAAAATAGTACAAATATGCACTTATTTTTTTTTTTACTTTTCATAAATAAAAACATTTTACTGAATTTTTTTTTTATGTTTTTAGTTTTTACTAAATATTTATTAACAAAAACAGAAAATTTTATTTCATATAGGGATTTAAAAAACATGGTACAATATACCTAGTGAAAACTTTTAAAATAAACATACATTCAAATGTATTATTTTTTTTTTTTTTTGCCAAATTTTCAAATCGTATTATAAATTTATCATTAATCATCAAATATGCTCTAAAAAAATGTAAAAATAAAAAATATGCTATTCAAACTACAAAATCACCAAATATGCAAAAATACCTATGCACTATAAACTTTTAATATTTTTTTCGTAGTGTCGTGAAATTAATTTCAAGCTTACTTAGCAATAAATCTTATAGCCTTAAAAATACAAGTAAATGCAACAACTTCCAAGCCCTAGTGATAAGGATAATATTTGGAACTCGTTTCGTCTTCGACTTATTATGTTTTATTTTTTATTACATTTTTGCTTTTTTACCTACGTCACCGTGTCCACGTTTTATATTCGTAGCGCAGGTAGTTATTATTTTTCAGTACGTGTTCCGTTCTCGAAAACGACGTGTGCATATTATCATAATTTATGTACCCAACATAACCCATCGTGTTGCGTTTCGTCATAGACCATATTTTTTAAAAATGTTTTTTCATTTACTGTATTTATTCCAAATTCACTGTGATATAGCGTACGACCTATTATCATAATAATAATAATACCTATTCATATTGGAGTTTCTATTTATAAAAATTATAGAAATATTTATTAAATTTGGCTTACTGTAATATCTTAATTACTGGAAAATGTAGATATTAATTATATTATATAAGAATATTGGGAAAATTAGTATTGCAAAATCTTTATTTAGTATCATGTGGCTCAAGCATGAAAAAATTGAAAAATAATAAACAATAGTTATGACATACAGTACAATATTTATGTCGTATACCTGCAGAATATCGCACCATGCTGCTCACAGATGAGATAATATAACTGAGTAATTATATCTATTCTAAAAAGTAAATCCCGTTTATATCTTTAAATTAAAATTTTGTAATAATATTATATTTGTATCGTATTATTAATTATTGCATGTTGTCAACGTCCAATGGCCTGTGGTACAGGCCTTAGACAGGTAAATGTGACAGGCCTGTCGTTTGTGGATTTATTGAAACGTATTATATGCAAACGGATATTTTTTGTGGGGTTCAGTATAGACAATAAATAAGTATACTAATACATAATGTATAACGTTATGATAATATAATACAATATAGAACCATAACGAGTATATTACGTGTGCCACAGTCACAGTGCGACGCGCAGGACATTAAATATTTAAACTCAATAAAATACCATAGATTACCCTCGGGGGGTCGCGTCGAGACTCGAGAGTTTTTGTGTTAAATTAACTGACGTGTTTGGTGGTGGCGATCGTATAATTCGTTCACTCACACACACACACAGAGTAGTTAAATAGGTGATAAATTGCTGCAATCCGAAACGCGCTATGGTAATAATGTAATATGGTATTGTCGTATTGATATAAATTGCCGAAGCGACTGCAACTGACTAAACGCAATATATTATACTTGCCGTTAGGTATAATAAATGCGAATATTTTCAAAATTAAAAACTGTAAACAATCCTCTTAAGTGTTCTGATGTTGATCACGAGCAGGACATAAACTAGTTTACCAGAATAACATCTGTACCGACGAAACACCTATAATTTGAACATTTATTATTTTGAAGAAAACTATATATTTTTATTACTTTGTTAAATGATTTAAGTTAATTTACAAAAACAAAATTTATAATATTGAAAATCTTACATTTACGTTTTACGTTCTATTTTTTAATTTTTATGACGAGTTATATTATAATAGCATTAATTATAGTTTTGGGTCCAAACGTATATGTGATGTGCGTTTTCTTGATGACTCCGCCAACCGCTTAGTGATACTACACAAAAGAGCAAAATATCTGTTGGCTGGATATTTGAAAACAAAGTGACCAATTATTGCTTAACCTCATTTTTTTTTATCACAAATATGCCAAATCCATACATATATATTTATATTCAGAGTTGTGTGAAAGCAAGATTTATCTAAGAATACTTATCCTGATTATTAGTTGGCTGCAACGGCCGGAGGTAGAGCCACATCAACCATGTTTGGCCCCAACTCTAATATGGAATCAGTCATAAAAAAAACGTCTATCATTACTTTATAAATTTATAACGCTAGATATTCAATATTAATTTACTTGTGATGATTTATATTTGGTATTGTTATGTTGTGCATAACTAAGTCCTAAATGTATTAGTTGATACCGAAAGTCGGAGAAAGTTGAAATATAAATGTTATAAAAATTTTGTAGGCATAGATAAAATCTGTTCGTATTGGTATCCCATATAACATTATAATTACAACTGCTATCATGTTTGGAAGACATTTATAATCGTAATAATAATAAGCTTACGACGAGAAACCGATCGAATTTGCAAAATTATTGTTGTCCTCGGCCACATCCACGCCACACCTTTTCCACCATCACATACAGATATATACGCCTATGATATTCGCTCTATATAATATTTATTTTCACTCAGACACTAAATTTCGCGATGACATCGACGCCACCGCCGGACTTTATCGTCGCGCGTATATATAATATTATTATGATTTATCGGCTTCTTTTGCCATGGCCCTTCGCCCCATTAATCATTCCATTTTCGTTGTCCACGTGTAATATAATATAATTATATAGGTCTATACACTCTACACAGAACGTGATATATATTAATATTTAGTAAAAAAAAAAACCTCAATAATTGTCGATATCGCGGATATAGTGAAACAATATTTAACATTATGTTTTAAAGCGCAAAAAGAAAATAAACAGTTAAAGTTGACGATGTACAGATGTTACTCGACTATTCAACTTTTTAAGTATTTTGGAGTTCTTAATTTAAAATTGAAAGGACTATATTTAAAAAATATTCTTGTCCAATAATTAAAAATATACATCAACATCTAAATTACTATACAGCATGGATCATAATACTAGATCAAAACAATTATCATATCTAAATTCAGAAAAATGTAATACTATGTTTGGCCAAAAAAATTTTATTTTTGTTAGAATTTTCTTGTGCAGAAAATTTAAAATTAATATAAGTCATCTTAAAACATCGAACAAGAAATAGTTATAATAAATTTGTTATACTCTTGACATTTAAATATCTTAAAAATATAATAATCTGTATTGTTTATATTTTTATTTAAAAGACTATATTATAATTATATAATTATATTGTTTGTACACAATTTTAAAATTATGTTATTTTTATTATCTTTTTTCTCTATTCTAACAACTCACTCTTAGTATGAAGAGTTAGAATAATTTTAACTTCACCATACTCTATCACAAGCTATGGCTTATTGGAGAGTTGTTATATGTTGTATTTTGTAAAATTAACTTATGTATTTTGTTGTTATATGTTGTATTTTGTAAAATTAACTTATGTATTTTGTTGTTATATGTTGTATTTTGTAAAATTAACTTATGTATTTTGTTGTTATTAACAAATGAAATAAAATAAATAAATATCTAAAAGTTTGTATACATATATATCAGAAAACAAGTTAAAGAAGCTAATAAATTATAATTCCAGCAATAAACTATAATTCTGTATGGAATTTAGAAAGAATTTAGTGATATTTGTATTTTAGCACCTATTTTTTTTTTTTTTAATATTGACTAATATGATTTGATTTTGAATAGAATCAACCGATGTAAAATCTTAAAACTGACATAACTAACAACGAACATAACACCTAACTCAACGGGAATATAAGGTGTTCTAAACTCATGTTTTAGAAACCTAAAATTAGCCGTTACAGCGGATTACTTAGGTTTTTATGTTAAAAGATTTAAAAATTTAAATATGCGTCTTAACTTCTTATGTATGTTATAATTAAAGCAGCCCGCAAGTGACAAATCTAATTAGTAAAAGTATCTGTTTACGAATTACTAATAGTTGAGCAATAATTATTTAAAAACCGACTGCAAGACGAGAAATACCATTAGGATTTTCGGAATTTCTGAGTTTACTCGTAAACCATTTTTTTTTATTAGACAATTTAAAGGTATTCCCTATTTGGACTATGATTAGGATTGGACAAAATTAAAACGATTAATATTATACTAATATAAACATTTTATAATTTGTGAAAATTGTCTGATAATATTAATTAATAACTTATAAGTATAAGACCAAATAATATTACATATTTTTAAACTCAAAATAAAACTATTATTAAGAACTAAAACTCTTAATACTTAACTCAAAAAACTATTCGTTTAAATTTTGATTTATGTTCTTTAACATATTTAAAAAAAAAATCAGCAATCTTGTCGTATGCTTTATAGGGACCGTAGATTGCACTCTGCCATGCCATTACAATGATGAAATGCACACATTCAAAGGATATAAAGTTTGTGGGGACTATGAGGCTAAAAATTGAAAAAAACACGTAAGATACAACTCCTGATATGCTTTCAAGGAATAATATTATATTATAATAATACAATTTTGAATTTAATTTTATATATTTATAAAATAAACAATAAACTATTACAGCGGTATTTTATTAAAACGTGGGGAGTAGAAAAAGCTACAAATTGAACGACTTTTTAAGGGACATAATGGTACAAATATTGTTATATGTTTTACTTATTATTAATTATATTTAAGAGAGTAAAATTTAAAGGCGTTTATTCTTAAGTGATGAATAACGCGATAACGACGACAGCGGTGTCGATAATTCAATAATTTTTAATACAATATTACCACTTTAAAACCACTTTTACATCATTCACTTCTCATAAGAATACAATATTGATTAAATATTCCTGTAAAGTGGCAAAAATGGTAAAGTCGCAATGCTGCCGTTAGAGCGTAAACGACAAGATAGCGAAAAATTATGTGCGATGTGCTCGACGCTTGACACAATTTATGTAGGAAAAAAGAGCGGTGTTCACTTGGAAATTTGTAAAGAACAGTAGATATCGCTACAGGACACTTCTAGAATGGAACGAAAAATCCATAGGCATTTGGAAATACGATTTTCGGGTATACATAGAAATTCCAAAACTCAGTATTCGGATAAACGCATTATTTTTTTTTTTAAAGGGTAGTGAGCTGCAAGCTCGGCGAACCGCCCCCGTAAACAACAGACCCAGATTTGAAATAAAAACCCGAGTGAGGTAGCGAGACGGAGTGAGCGGCGTGGGGACGTTGAGCCTCGTGTATGAACGGTTTTATCTGTTTAACCGGACGCGCGTGTCATAAAAACGCGACCCTCGTAATATGTCGGAAAAGCTGCGGGCTGCAGTGGACCAAACAGCCGGCAGTACTTATACGCCATTTGATGTAAATAACACCAGAGATGTTTTCCTTGGATATATCCATAATAACCAGTAAAATGTACCTGTGCTATAACGTTATTACGTTCGTATTCGTATGCCACTCGACGACTCGGTCTCGGAATAAGTCCGTCAGTCTTTTATCTTTTTCTTCAGACATTCGCAGCTCTTTATTGCGCAATAGGTACCGATGACGGCGGTGTCCACAGCGCCGTGCGATCCACGATGTTTACAGAAAATCTTTATAGTTTGTATATTATTATGGTTCACCTATCTACAATTATCTTTAGTATATATTCATGAAATCCAATAGAAAAAAAACATACACACCCACACACACACACATACACATTCATCGGATTCGTCAATACCCAAATAAGCCAATAATACTTACAAATAAATTAAAGTCAAGACTATTGCATATACCTGCGTAACGTGCGCAATCACAACGACTACGATTGAAATGCAATATGAAAAAAAAAAATCACGATAGGGCGTCTGTTGCCAGGGTAATACCGCCAAGATGCCTATAGCAATAACGTTCGTCGCAGCAACTGCAGTTGATCGTTATAATATGCAAACGTAAAAATATAATATTATAATCATAATAGTTGTACCTCTTTTCCGGTTGCTTATTTCGATATGATTTGTGGCGTTGAATGGGGGGGGAGGGTAGGCGACGTTTAAAGCGAAATGAAAATATATAAAGTCGAAATGCACCTCTGTCTTGAAGAGGGGGGGAGGGGAACTATATTATACAGTGTATAATAATTATCGTGGGGCGTTCAACACCCCGCCGACTCGTGTCGTTCGCATAGTATCGTATCACGCTCAAAATCATCATTACGATGTCGTTATTATCGCTTCCGCCTTAATGCCTTAACAATCGTCTCTTCGCTCGGAGATCGCATGCCTGTTACTTGTTATCGTCATCGCCGCCGCCGCCGCCGTTATTGTAAACGCACTTTTATTATTACTATACAGTCGGCGGTTTTCGTCGCCTTGCCCTGAGGCGCACTGCAGACGCTTCGCGAACAATACGCATCTGCACGCGCACACTGCAGCATTGCCGATATATAAAACACTAATTTTCGGTTTCCGGTTAAATAATAATAAGTGGTGCAACCCTCCTACCCGCGAGTGTCGCCCACTGAGTAAGGCTGTAAAACATGTTCATTTGTGATATTAAATTTATCATTCTATATAATGCACACAATACAGCCCATCTCCAGCGGTTGTCAATTGTCTGCCACCCCTGGGCCATTCGCCCTCTCCCACCCCTATCACAGTCCCGCCCAGCAAACTCACAACTACCCTTATCTCACTGTGTATACGCGCGCGCGTGCATTTACAAATAAGTAATAAACGTGTGTTAGTTTTCATTGTAGACATTCAACCGTGCCGTATTTTCCTGATTTTCCTTTCCGTCCACTATATAAGTGTTTCTTAAACTATGAGTTCCCAAGCCAACTTTTGGTTGATCCCGAGATATTTATGTTTTTAAAACCAAATGAACTTTTAAATCTTAAGATATTATAAATTCCGAAAATTACCCGAAAACCGTTCCTGTTATTATGTTTGTTTGATCGACGAGTATTGTCGGTACGTCATTATATCGCGAGATTTCTATTATTAACTTTTAATTTTTATAACTATTTTTTTTATTCTGTATAATGGGTCGTGAAAGATTTTTGGATGAACATTTGGGTCGCGATCCTAGTTTCTAAAAAGATTGAGGAGCACTGCAATATAGTACATTTTGCATTGATTAACGCTTGCGTGCCCGAAACAGTGTCAATCGCCGTCCACCTCCATCAGATGTCGGGTGATAAATCAAACTCTGTATTACTTTGCGGCGGTGGATGAATTTGTTTGGAATCTACTCTATTGAGATGGAGTCCGTTGAATCCACTCAATCGGCTTGAAAAGCTTTATTCAATAAACGGTGATACCATGGCCTTTGCTCCTCCTCTTCCGGTACGTGAGTCATTTCGCCTGGTAGAATGACTTTCCCGTATAATAATGATTAACATTTATGTAGGTACCAATGATTTTGAAAACTAAAAATGTTCTCGGCACGTTCGTATGGTAGCACATTTAATCGCCGGATTCCAGTAGAACATATTATATTGGAATAATTGGAGTACTTGTCTATATTTTGATACACCTACGCGGAAATATATTATATTATATCTTTATGCCATATATAGGTCATACTGTAAACCCCTCTAAAAATGTTTACAACCCCAACACTGCGGAGCTCAAACTAAAGCCAAAGATATTTATGCGATCATGTAAAAATGCAGTTCACGTAATAAAACCGAGAGGCGCTTCAAACCAAACATTCTAGAAAGGCAATTAAGAATAATAGCGGCACTCTATTAATCATATAAAATATATTTGAAGCTTTTTTATGTGACATCACTGTTGTTTAGTGTTTATTACTGAGCATATTAAGGACTGACAAACTACAAAGTGGCAAAGGGTGTATTTTTCCTGAGTACTATTCAGGGTCGTATTTAGATATTTTGAGCCTTGGGGCAAAAAAAACCCACTTAAAAAAAAATAACGATTTGATTTTTACATGAAACAAAATTAACACTTGAATTTTCATGGAATTAAGTATTAAACCAGCTTTTTGTAACAACAATACCCAGTTTTGAAAAATCTAAATACATTACCAAACAATCGACACGGAATACAAATAAAGACTTAAGTGATTTCAGAGTATAAAAGATAATCTCTATTTATTTTATTTCCATTTCTGAAAATAGTAAAAACTTAATTTGATTTACGATATTGAAAATAATCCTAAAAGTTTCCTTTGGTAATACTTTGATAACGCATTTATGATTTTGAAAAGTTAAACTCAGAACTGTTATTTATTTTATATATAACAATTTTGCTCTCTTTAGTTATTGCTATAACCACAAAATAGACACTAATTTTATGTAACTGTTTAGGAACTCGACAAGAAATAATAAAATAATAATATATGTATATATAATAGGTAACAAATAAAAAAATTGGAAATACTAATGATAATTACAATGTATAAATTTGAAAAAAAAATATTAACCAATAGGAGGGACCCTCCTCCTCTAACGTTACACCACATCAAACTAAATATGGCCACTGTATTTAAATAACTATTAGTTTGTAATTTAATAATTTAATGTATAGATAGGTATCATATTAGACTCGGTGTATTTTAGTTTAGGTAAACTGCAGCTGCACTCTGTAATATAGTCTGTGCGATATTGCAATACATAATATTTCCGTATCATACATTAGACCCACAAATTCTTTGCAGGTATCATATTATTATACAATTGCATGCTATTATAATTTAAATCCTCTCCTATTCGCGGATTTAGGGCCAACGTTGTGAAGATATTTTTTCCATAGTGTTTCTGACGCGTATCTTCGATGGCGCTGACGAGTAAACTTAATAATAAAATTATTATTGTTTTCGTCCGTTCCTCCAGCTGATTATAAATAAATATTATATAATATTTCTGTCATATTATAGGTAGGTGCATAACAATATAAACAATACCTTTGGTTAGTGGTTTTGTATGAACAAACGGATGATGCTATTATACATGATGTGGATATTATAATCTTTTAAAACAATAATATCGTAAATCGTTACGCGTATACCAGCGAACACAATATAATAATGATACATATTATTATTATTATTATTATTGTCTTGTGTTTTCGACGATGCACTGCTGATCGGGGAAAGTAGTTTTCACGATTATTCATTGTTTCGTACGGGACCCAAAACAGTATACTTATGATATTATTATATTTTATTTAATATGGCAACCAAGAAAATGGCGACAACGCCGTTTGACGGAAATACATTTAATATTTATAATACATTTCCAACGGTTTACTTTAATATGAATGTGATTAAATATTTATACAAATATTTTAAAAATAGTATCTGAAAAACGAATGTTTTTGTTAGCTATTGTGTGCATCGCAATGGTATATTATTATAGACGGGAGCAAAATAAAAGATATCATTTGTCAATGAAAATGAAAATGATTGCAACAATTATTTATTTTAAATCTAATGAAACTACTTGTTATATTATAATATAAAATTATAAATGACACGGGCCTTTGCCGTAACACTGTACCTACGTGTGTTATCGTACGTGTTGCCGGTATTCGACGTGCCTTATAACAGATAAATACGTAATATAATAATAAAGCGTTGCGTGTTGGATGAATGAAAAGTGGTATAAATAAAAATATATAATACCCGTATTATTCAACGCAAACATAACAATTTGTTTTAATAAACAAGACAAATCCGCGGCGCCGCACCTCCGCCGTATATCTCTATACATACCTAACATTAAAAAATATTATATCGCCCGATCGAGGGATAAAAAAAACAATACAGTTACAAGTCTTTTGCATAATATATTACACCACGGTGTGTGTACACTGCATAACATTAATATTCGAATCGGCTTTTTGTTTATATAATATTTTGGAATTTGCAGAGTCATATAATATAATATTGAGAGACACCCACCTACCTAACCTATACGTTTATATTATTCGTACATACAACATAGATAATAATATACACACTTACACACTTACTGGGACGGGTTTTGAGTTTTCTCGTCGCCTCGCCAACGCGACCATATAAACCAATAGATAGGTACCTTATAAATACGTATAAAACAACTACGTCGTATTATATTATATACGAGCCGAGGGAAATAAACTCGGTGAATAATAAATATTCTTTTCGAAGAGCTGAGGTATTTTATCGTCATTATTGTCGTTGTTTGTTTCTTCGGTATTTTATTCAGTTATATATATATATATATAAATGGCGTATTTGTTCATACATTGTTTTAAAATCACTGACCCGTATGACAACGTTGGCGTCAGTGGTATTATAGGTATATGTGTAGGTGAACTGGTGTCTGGTAGTGTTTATACAAAATATAGTACGCTAATGTAGTCATTATTATTCCACCGAAGTCTGCAGGTTAGGTTAGCGAAGCAGCGAGGTCCGTTTCAGCATAGGGTCATTGTGTTTTTCGTTTGTCTATCGGGGCATGCCGATTTTTCATTCTGGACATTTGTGTTGGGCCATTATATTTTGGCTACTATACGCATGTACGTTGACGAATGTACCGATTATCCGATTATCTTTTTAACCCAACCTTAAACCTGCAGTCGCAATGCTAAAAGTGTATATAACATGTATGTATTTCATAAAACATATTTATCCGGAAAATATCTATGTTTCAATTAGTAGCTGCACAGATGTAGCGCGACTAATAGTGAAACAACAACTTCACGTTATAAAATGGAAGTCCAAAATTCGATTAAAAATCCTAATTGACCCTGTCGACTCCTGTGTGTGAAGCGGTCTCATTGTGCAACGTGACATACACTATAAAGTTGGTTTTGAAATGTGAGATAACTTCTTAGGAAGTATATATAGCTGCGGTAATCGAAAGTACTTACTATATCATTAAGTGTATTGAAAATATAGTACTTACAAACATATCGATCATTTCTTGTCACTTATACCAGGGGTTACGAACCTTTTTGATGTCAATAAGGGCCAAAAAATAAAAATACATTTTTTTCGCGTACAACATACAGTTGCTACGAGGGCCGCCAATCCCTTACTTATACAATATACAGGTATAGTTTATACAGGAACACATTCTAACCAATGGTCGACTTGTGGGGGACGAAGGGGGATGGAGTCCCCTAACTAATTTTTCAGAAATTTTAGCGTACCCCTACTTTTATTTTTAAGGCTTAGTAATGTTTAATAAATGATGGGGACGCTCTTTTTTTATAGTTAACAGAGTCCCTTTACTTTAATTTTGCCAAGTCGAGCACTGATTCTAACTCCGAAAATGTTGCTAAAATTTAGTTATTATATACTTTTATATTATTCGAACATTGCCTATTTACACACACGTCGATATTGTAAAATGTCCAACGTTACCTGACAATGGCGTGTCTTAAATCTGTAATTAACACAACAGCAACGGCTGTACAGAGAATTTTATCATTGCGTACATTTTCATTATTAATGGGAAAATAATATAATAGGTAGCAGTTCGTACTCAAGCGAGTGTTATTTAAGAACGCCGTGATGCGATATAAAAACGCGTGACGCTCAGTGGGGGGAGGAATGTTAAGGGGAGGGTCGCCTACCCCATTTAATTACGTCGTTTTCTGCGCCCGGGTTTCCGGGAAATGATCAACAACATTTTAACCATCGGTATACGGGTTTCCGGCAGCGGCGGTGAAGGAATGTAAGTATGCCATAAATCAACGGGTCACGAAGAGGGTTGCCGCTACCGTCCTGGGGAGGGATTTCGCGCTCGCGTTTATATATTATATACAATAATACACACCGTTCCGATACACACACACACCGTATAGTTAGCGAATATATCTATGTGTGCTTTTGTGTATGTGTGTACACTGTACAGCACTTACAGTGGTACGATGCTGTGCTTTACCGAGAGTAAATTATTTTTGTTTTATCACGACCCTTAAAATCTCTCTTTTCCACTGTCTCTCTCGTTCCGTCCTCCAATTGGGGGCGACCGCCACTGCCAGTGCAGTCGTCCCCGTGACACCTCGCGCGGAGAGCTTTTCATAATTCTGGCTATGAAGACCCAAATTGATATAATTCACTATATATTATATAACATTATTATGTATCATACCGTCTACTGCAGGTGTGGGAGGCTCGAGGAAAACCAATCATCAGGTGGCGGTGCGGCAATCGGGTGTGTGTCATCTGTCATGTATCTCTTAGTATATATATATATATATATATATATATATTTATAAATTTTACATAGTATATATATATAAATATATTTATAAATTGCGTATGCTATATATATCCACAGAGTTGGTCCTTTCACTTCAGTCTATATAAGAACTATACCGATCTCGTACTCCTTCCTCGCCGCTATTAAAATACGAAATTATTATTATTATTATTATTATTATTATTATTTTTATTCATAGCTGCAGGTAGATGGGTGATATTAATGGTCGTAACGTGTATTATACATTATAAACTATCACGCATGTACACGATGAGCAAATAATTTCGCACCAGGGGACGATTTTAAAAATATGTATAAAAGTGGCATTCTCTACATAATGTAACAATATAACGCGTTGCACCTGATATTATTTCAAACCTTCACTTCATCGTCGTCAGATGAGCTAGGTAGTTATATTTTTATTATAATAATACACGTACTTTTTATGATTATTATTATTATGGCGTTTTCCCGTCTGCGTTTTACCTATACATATATGCATACACACGAGGGGACATATAATATAATACATATAATATGTAATATTGTTATTACAAAATATTACCACGCGCCGAGAAACGAGCAGCAGTGCGTGCCTGCAACATAATAATATTATATAGGTACCTATATTATAATATATTATACACGACGTACACGGTGCACGACTCTGAAAAACGACGCTGTGAAATGAACATTTTTCATCAATCCGTTTCGGCGGGACGATTACGATGGCGGCGGTTGAACAACTATAAATATACACCACCGACGCGACGTCGCGCTGTAGCGTGCATAGTTTTAACCAGTAAAAATTTTAAAAATGGTATAAATTATCATAATTTTCCGACTGTATATATATGCGTACACGTGCGTACATACAAACACCAAAAAAAAAAATTAATAAATAATCCATACGTCCGTTCCTGGCTCTGCGCGTATATATATATATTATACGGAGAGAGGTTTGTATACACATTCGCTGTGGCACTTCATTATTCCGCGCACTAATAGAAAATGTAATTTCATCGTGAATCCTTTTAATATGTAAATCGTTGTTATTTATTTTTAGCTAAAAATTATTATTATTATCTTTTTGCGCCGCTAAAAGTAGTAATTATTATTCGGCGTTTTGCTCAACTCTACGTTTATTATAATTAATGCAACATGTCTACTGGATAAAGGACCACCTTCACACACACATATACTTTATGTCATTATACAGTGATATTATAAATAACAATGACGTGAATTAATAACTAATTGTAAAAATGATATACATTGATGTGCCCAGTAGCGAGACACAAAACAAAACAGTTACCTTACACATCTATATACATACTATACACATAATATTTACGTACTATTATGTATATTATTTAAATCGTAACTTGTGACGATGATATTTATAACGAATGCACGTTATTATGGGTACATGAGCCGGAATGTGAAAATCTAAAACGTTTTAATTTTCGAGTAAGTACCTACGGAGGTAATTGATAATAATCAGCAGTCTTGTGAATAAAAAAAGGCCAACTAATTTTGAATAACAATACTCACGGTGGTAATAAAGGGTATGCATAGATACCTGGTACATACATATATTTTGGAACTAATTGTCCTATTTAATATTATTAAGCAATGATGGAAAATATTCAATTAAAGTATGTGATAAGTTGTAGTATGATTTAGTAGCATCTATGATCACTATGACATGCATGGGTACATAGTATATGGACTTATTCGGACCCAAAATAACAAAAACAAAAATACGGAAGCATTTGAATAAGTAATGTAATTATTTGTACCTACACAAGAAATTTTGCATAACAATCAGTTATTCAATATTCATCGGTTAATAAATTAATATAAAAAAAAACTCAAAACCAAGATAATAGATTGTACTATTGTGTAAATTATATCTATAACTATTTTTGTATTATCGTGTATCCATAAAAATCTATTTTATATCACAACTTGTTGTTCTTAAACATTAAATAAAGTCTTTAGTCGTATCAAATCTGAGTATGAGAGTAGTTATATACCATAGTAACCATTATAGTTATATCATTGGATTGTAGTTACCGCATTAACCATCACTGTGGTTTATGTTCATATTTTTTTTAAATTGGTTTATGGTGAGGTTAGAGGTGCAGCTCCAGAGATAGGATGGCTGGAAAAGTATGTTTTCTAGACTACTATATAGATCATAATATTCTACATCTGATGTTCTGTTGTGTGTTTGACTAAGGATTAGACATATTTTTGTTTGTATTCACGATTTAGATCGGAATAATCTGTTTCTTTTGATAGTTGTCGTTATTAAATTGAAATGCATTTAATCAACAAAAATATAAATACAATGGGAACGAATCCATAACTAGAACAAGTGTGACAGCGTGGCCGCGTGAGTCGTTAATAAAGTTTAAATAAGATGCCATCGGCGGCCGCTGATAATAAAACGTCGTATATGGTTTATACAGCACGCGATTGTTGGTAATTAAATAAACGTGCAATTTTGAAACGCAGTTAGTGTGCATAGCTTCGACTTTGGTGAAATAAAATATAGGGAAATTTATCAACACACCATCAAAAAAAAAAAAAAAAAAAAAAAATGTAAATAATAAAAAAATATTTTTTAAATTATATATTCATAGGTAAGATAATTAACATTTGGACCGCACTGTACACAATATGTATATCAGACAACTGCTGAACTGAATAACAAATATGTGTTTAGATCACGGTTATTGAGGCATAGATAACCGTGCTTTAGATTTATCATTGCAGCTTTGTCGGCATGGTGAACAAAAGACAAAGACATGTTTATATTTTCGTCTAAATAAACCGTCGGTATCGAATTTCGTATGTAGTTATTACAGTTCACAAGACACACGACACAAAGTGCTAAACTTTATATATTTTATAATTGTTTTATATTTTAATTATCATTGCAAAAAAAAAATAATCTTTTAAAATGGATTTTAATTTCTAAATCGTAATCTCCTATAGTGCCAACAGCAACACTTCCATTGACGGTAAAAATAACATAAATAATCTGCGCGCACGACACGATTTAAATCTAAATCACCTGCATTCTCGTCGAAACATATAGATCCAGGTATAATACTTTTTGTGTGATTTAACGACAAATATGTATACGCAATTATATTTAAATTATTTAAAAATTTGAACAAGGCTACGCGTATATAAAACCCCTTGGCTCTGGGTGTGATATAACGAAACGCGTGTAATACGAAAAATCACAAAACATAAGCCACGTCGTATATAAAGGTGGCGTGGCGAGAATCAAAGTCGAACCGTCGACGGAAGGGTTAGTGGCGGTGATATACACGCAAGACCATCGATTAATTAATCACGCCGTAAACCCGAGAAAACCATAAATCAAGGCGAGCGTTTGACATCCGATACCAATAATTATAACCTAACACTGTGACTGTGTGCACTTTGTACGTACGTATATAACACGTCTATGGAGTCCGCGACGCGGATACAGAAACTGGTGCGGAGGAGGCGATGGATATATAGGTATTTAGGTTACACCGGGTGTATAGAAAGCCGGCATTTTCGCCGATCGCGTCGAACATATTATATTATATAAACTACGGGAGTATATATATATAGGTATAAATTCTATAATGGAAAATCCTATTTGCAGCCGAGCTAAAATGTCCTTCTCGAATATCACGCCCAGACAACGGATATCACTAAGCTATATTATATATATATATTTATGTGTAAATGTGTGTTTGTGTGTATTTATGTATGATACGGTCGGTGGCGTTTACTATATTTATATATATATATATATATATGTATAAGACGCGCGCGTTATAAATGAACACTACCGTGCAGGCTGCCGGGTTTCCGGTGAAGTTTGGACACCTCTGTACTTCCTCTGCCCTCGTCGAGCATCCACTTCCGAGAGACTATTTCGTTACGCCAACTTTGGACATCAATAATATATATATATACGTAGAAAACCAGAAGAGGGAGATACGAAGTATGTATATATAGTCGCCTCGCCACTACCACTGCACCGACCAACCGACCAATAGTTTTACCCTCGTTGTCGTCTCCTTATCGTATTATCATCATCATCATTATCATTATCATCATCATCGCCGCTATTAGTACATGGGTGTATAATAATAATAATAATAATAATAATAATAATAATAATAGCCTCCAATGTACACGATAGCATATATAAGAGCTATAAGACAGAGAGACCGTGAACTCTTTCTCTCTCTCTCTCTCTCTCTCACTTCCTCTCTCTCACTCTCTTTCTATATTAATGCGTCCGATACCACGCGTGTTCTCCAAAACTCGGAGCTTTTCTAATCTGTTTTTAATGGCATTTCAAAGGCAAGACCTCATCCCGTCCGCTTCTGCTGTCAGATGGTATAACAACAGTCAACAGTTGAAGGTCTGTATTATGGCTTTATGGGGAATAAAATATTAAACATACACACACACGCGCGCACACACGAATACACACTACACGATATGACACTGTAATATATGATACGCGTATCTCGTAAGTGGTTTTCATTTGTTCGAAAATCCGCATAAATTTAATATCAGTTCGTGTCGCATGTGCATGTGTGTTTTTATTGTTGTACCACGTTCTTTAGCGTATAAAATGATTTTCTGAAAATAATAATAATAAGAAAACGTTCGTTTAAACCAATAACAAAGTCGAATACAATATTTGTCAGCAAAAAAATAAATAATGTTATACAAAAGATATGATATATACGTTTCATTCAGAGTTAACTTTTTATAATAATAATAATATCATAAAACTACCCTCCGGATGATATCATCATTCAAAGACGTTTGACTTTTTTTTTGAACACACCATTCTCATTTCGTACATTTATTCGCACTAATAAATGTATTATAAACAGAGACGTATTTCCATACAAACAAACTTGTATAATATAATATACGACGTCAGCCAGTGCAGTATGACCACGACGGGACGTTTAATCGGATCGTAAAATGTGCCGGAGTAATGTCCTTTCTGCGGATATTACATTTTACATAAAATTATCATACACGTAAAACAACGCGATGTTTATTAATTTGTTCCGGTCGGGAAACTTTGAATTCACCCGCGAACACGAGGTCGAATTTATTCGTTTGGATGTAGGTAACTTTAGTTCGGTTCCATAAAAAAAAAAAAAAAAAAAAATGAAAGGTTTATTCCGCGACAATTGGTCGACGTCCTCTTCTCAACCTGCAAACAATTCGCTTGCAAATATATTGTGATGATAATTTTGAATGATATAATAATCTTATGTATTGATAGTGGAAATTATATAAAATTATGCAATTTTTATACATTCCGTTTGGTCGATACGTATCTGCGTATACACAGAGTGGCATGTTGTGATCAAGTCCGTAACTTAAAAAGGGGTGATCCAGGGGTCCGGTCCCCCGATTTTTTTTAAGCAGAAAAAGTTGAACGGTAATGATTAAAGAATTTTGTGCGTGTAGTTTTTTAAAAATTGTTGTAATTCCCTCCCTCCGAGAACGTTGTTTTCAGTCATAGCATCTGTTGTGAATCGCGGTATCAAGCGTCCAAGAATTCATTTATATATCTTCCATAGTTATTATTGTCACCTACATCATACGCGGCATTATAATGTGTGTGTGTGTGTGTGTGTGTTTGATCGTTTTACAGGTTGACCTGAATTTCACAGTAAATTGGATTTTTTAAGTAAACTGCTCCGTTAATATTATGAAAAATGTGTAAAGTTTAGACTTCACGTAATCCTATATGATTGCTTTACGTAATGCATACGTATATTTATATATATAATATATACGTGCCATGTGTTTAAAAATAATCGCATTGCGTGCGTGTTAAATAATTGCCCATCGATTATTATAGCAGGTCGAGCCTGACCATACAGACGCTATATTTTATTATATGTTGTACCTACTACCTTCACCTTTTTTTATTGTTATAAAAATCCCTTGAATTATTTATCGGGAAAAAAATAAAAATATAATCGCTCCTAGATGTTAAAATGTGTCCAGTTTTTTTTTCCAGACAAATGGATTTGAAAGTCCACCATCTGCACATACTATACGACATGGCAGTAATATATGTATAATATATAAATATTAAATATGATAATATAATAATCGTTAAAATGGCATTTATTCAATGTAAAATATGTCAATATAAACTATACATAAATACATTATTCACACTTACGGAAGTGTGAGTGTAGCCATGCATTGGATAAATAGAATATAATTATTTTTACTTTTCTTTAGGAACATGTGCAATTTAATTATATATTTGGTGCGATAGACATCAACGTGTAACGGGCAATGTAGTCAATTAATTTTGATTAGATCTTTAATAATTGGTCATCGTTTTCATATAATATAATAATATATTGTTTAATATGCATTTTGGTAAGAGGCAATTTTAAACACTCATAATTGCAAAACGTCTATAACATTAATTACAGAAAGAATATTATGAAGAGTAATATTAAGAGTATTAGTATATAGAGATCAAATTTTAGGACACATGTTCAATAAACCATTAAACGCTTATTGATAAAAAAGAAAACGACTATTAATTCAATTTTATTAACATAATATATACAGGTACACCAATAAATGTAGACAATTATTCTACTTAAGACTATGAAATTAAACAAGTTAGGAAAACCCACTTTGCGAGCGAGCTAAATTCCTAGTTTCTAAACGTATGAAGGTATTTAATTAGTTATAATATCATATACTTACAATTTTTAAATAATTTGGTGACTTGAATAACCTTATGTCTAGAAAGTTTAATATATTAAATATCTTACTATCTAACCGATTTTCTAATATTGGCTAGTAAGAATCCATAAGAAAAACTTATATTTAGATACATACCTATTTTTTAATACTGGCTTGTATGAATTTACTTTACTATAATTAATTATTTATTCAACTCATATTTCTTCTTAGTTTTGAAATATAAACTTAAACATTAAAATGGAAATTACTAATTTCGAAGTTATAACTTTTTTATAATAATAAATAATAAATAACAATTTGTTTCCTTCGTATTCTACGATTTTTGATATTAAGATAGATTTAATATCAAAAATTGTAACTATGCATTGGTAACTAACAGATGGGCGGACATAACGGAGATATAAGCAGTGCCGGATTTACCCGTGGTGTAGGGGGTGCAATGCACCGGGCCTCAAGGATGAATTTGTTTTAGGGGCCTCAGGTTGGTGCCCTATATTTTTTAACTTTGTAAAGTGATAAATGATTAAGAATATTAAATAACAATCGAGAAAAAACTATTTTAAGAAATTACTCACATCCGTTTATTTTAAACTGTTATAAATTCAGTTTTATTTTTGCATAAGCCAAAAAGTATCTAGTTGAAATATTTTATTTTTTAAATCCATCTTTACTTTTATCAAATACCAAAATAAAAATATAATTAATTGCATCAAATGACTTAAAAATAGCAATTTTTTTTAAGGCGCCTCTAATATTAGTAGTTGCACCCCGGCCTTCCGAGACATAGATCCGGCACTAGATATAAGTTGTTCTAAACACATGTTTAGAAACCTAAAATATACCTAGGTTGTGATTTTAAAATCAAGAGTTATTAATGTATGGATTTACCAAGAGTCATAAAAGGATAAAAAAAATAAGCACTATACGAAATATCCATTTGAATTGCGTGCGTAACTTGTACATTTTTCAAAACAACTAACACTTTATTGTTGAAAGAAATTATCATGTCTATTAAATGTTTAATATTATAACATGCATGTTTACATCTAATATAAACAGAAAATATAATACAAAAACAAAAAGCCGTTTGATGATTGGTGTATATATCGGATTCATGGGAATAGCTCTAGAATTCAGGGTGATAAATAACTTAAGAATTCCTGAGATTGGCGTCTATGGACCCAATCTGTTCATAGATTTATTATTGATGCTTGTCCACGGATTTATATTATTACTAAATAGCCATCTTATAATTTAATATGGCAAAATAATAAAGATATGACACCTTAAAAAAAAAGAAAATGTAGATTAATAAACGTTATCAATTGCTACAAATATATAGTTGAAATGTTTTGTAGATTTTATTTTTAAAATTATGAATATTTTGCATTATTTATTTTACTTGTTAGATCTTATACTTTTATACAATTAAAGGTATGTTCTATCGATACCTGTGTAAGTACTACATACACGTTTAGGTTATAAACGTGAGTTAATAGTTATTATATGTGTTCAGTGTATGGTGAATTATGGAACTGTTTTTATAATAATAGGATAATCAAACATTTATTGTTATTTTTTTTTATACTCGGATGTTGGTTGGCAGGAGACGTGGGGAGAATGGGTAGGTTTTAAACGCGTTCATGGCACCAAAATGTTTTACACCCTCTCGCGCTCGTTCCATTTAGACGATAATACCCGTGATAAACGAAACTGTCTTATATATATATATATATATTATACGCATATTATAGTCCGTATTGCGACTTAATGGTTTTTGTTTTAACGATCTCCGAGCGGAGGTGATGTTTTAATCGCCGGTTAGCAGGAAACTTTCAAAGTGTTAAAATTAATACGCGCAGGGATAAACGAACCACGCGGTATTTGGCGGACTTTTTATATGTTTTAATCTCTCGAAGTACGACTGCGCAACAAAATAATATGCTATTCCGTGTAAGAAATATTTTCGAGAAAAATAATATAATAAGACAGACACCCGTAGCAGATATATTGTTACGCGTATATATATATATATATGTTATACAATATTATATTTTATTGTTTACGGGTGTGGCGGCGACACGCCTTTTCAGCGCGTTTTACTTTTGGTCAATACAATATATTATTATTTTATTTACACGCGTGCCGCAGATGCATCACACAATAATATTATATAGTCGTATTTTATTTCAGCCACGGTCGCGTGCGGTTAAACGTATTATGTACTTGTAATAAAGTCGTAATGCACTGTGTACATAATAGTATATGTATACATATAAAAATGCGTAGTATACCCGGTCATTTTATGCATACGTCGGGGTGTAGGAGAGAGCTTTTTTTTTATCTGTTTTTTTTTTTTTTTTGATATCGATTTCACGATACGGTCGACGTTTTTATATTTTACAACTTCTTTTTTTTTTTTTATTCGTCAGTTTCGAAAACTATGATAATGTATGTGTATAATACAGCACGTACCTATATATATGCGCGGATATGCGGAATAGACTTTTTACGTACACTGCGGATATGCGCATACTCACGTATGGTACATTATATTATAATAAAGTCACATAAAATAAATAAAAAACCGCTCGAAAGGTTTTTAAGGGGGTATTTTTTCCCGCCCTTCAAGTATTGCGCTAGTGAAAAACGCCGTTACTTTCGCCGTGCACAATGCGAGCGCCACCTCGCTCGAAGACGTGTGTAAATCAGTCGGGGTAAAAGACACACGCGGACCACAGGCGGAATGGCTTTGGGCGTCCGTCCGTCCGCACCTTTAGATATTAATTTGCGCCACCGAAACGGTTTGCTGTGCGAAGAATAAATGGCAGCCGACGGGGTGGGCTGCCGGAGGGTGAAAAAAGCGATTTTCGCCGGCGTCCGTTCTAATTGCGGGGAGGCTGCGGCGGACCTTTCGCGACCAATTTACCAAGGCGTCTCCCGGTCTGAGGGAGGCAAAAACCGCGTGTACAGCGTGTGTGTATATATATATGTGCGTATATGGACATCATGTATATCGTACAATATGTATATACACGCGCGCGGCTTTCGGCCGGTCGTCGGATTGATTTACAGTGACATTGTGTCTGTTAATGGGAACTTATCGCCCGAAAATCCCCCACATAAATGCTCTTATATATATATATATATATATATATATTTCTGAATCTAATATGTAGCCGCCGTCGATGCAGTAGTCCTTTGTCCGATGTAATCACGTTATCGTATATTCTACTGCAGTAAACCACAACAGAAAATCACGTTTGGCTCGAAACTGTGTGTAAATCGAAAAATTCAGGGCAACACATTATATAGTGTCTAGAGCAGTGGCGTATTTAGATTTTCCGTTAAGGTTTAAAAATTAAATATTGGGATCGATTGAGGGAAAGAATTATTACTATAAATACCTATAAAATAAAATTAAATTTAATGTTTTCAATTTTGATCAGATTAGGTAGGTAATAATAATATATATTATATTATACTAACTGAATTTTGTTGGACGTTATTATTTATTTTTCATTATATTGTGTGAGACGTGTACTTGATTTCCACGTTTAATATGTCAATATTTTAGTATCGCCTATAGATTGAATCATGTAAGAAAAATAATATGATTTTTATTATATGTTCAGATCGGTGTCGCTTTTTAAACCCGATCGTATTTAGAATGTATTACACACACGAATTCCAATACTATCACGCTGCACATTGGGTTAGAATCAATTTTGTGTGATTAGTTGTAATACTATAGTGTATTGACCTATTATCAAACTAAAAGACAACATAGATATCTTTAAGGTTTTAAAAAAGTTTAAGTAACTTATAAAAAATTTCGAATGTTCTGGTTTCCGAATTTAGATTAAACATATATTTTTTATAATTCATATAAAACGTGACCAATATCGTTGTTCGGCAACTACTTTGGCATACCGTTCAAATATCAACAAAATATCATACGAAGTACCTGGTGGTCAAAATACCAGAAACTTAAACAAATCATAGTAATGCTTAATTATTTAAACCCTACCTATTTAATATTTTATTGAAATATATAAAAAACGAATATATGCTTAAAATAATACTGTTTAAGGACTATAGCTAAAATGGTGTCAATTATTGTGATAAAGCAACGCGTGTCCAAAATAATATTTAATGATTAAAAATAACATCGAAATTAGTAGAAAAACGTTAGATGGCTTTTCAATTTTTAACAATAAATATTTAGATGTTTATCTCAACATTGCGTTAAGCAATATATTATATTATAATTGCATTACATTTTTGCATAGGACATTTTGGATGATTTACTCGGTTACTTGTAATCACGTTTTACACATGTCAAATTGTTAAATTCGACTGTGCAGATATTAAATGATGTACCGTCATCCGTTCAGATAAAACCTAATTTTTTTAAACTACTCTGTGAAGACTGAGGAGATAGTGACTAAAACATGCAGTAAGACTACATAGCTCAATATAGCTACAGCCAGGCATCAGTTCTGTCAACTTAGGTCACCTCTATGACTGAACCTCAGTATCGTTTATACTTTGATTTCGAGGCGTATCCCGTCGTGGTTAAAAACTGAGGTACACAAAGATACACAGTGTATTATGGCATTTTATACTGTGGTAACATGATTGTACCACTCTTTTGGTTATCGTTCGGTACTTATAGGACATTCCATTGACCAGACACACTGTCCTGTGATTCAAGACCATACAGTGCACGTGTTTATACTTTGAAGTTGGAGTTATAATATCAACGACGATAGTCAGAGTTGTAGGGCCTGTGGCGGTGAGTTATTATATTTCACTTCGCCTTATGGTTGCTGACCGTGGATTAATAAAACTTTCATTTCCGTGAAATGACAGGACTATGTACATGTTGAAATTACAAATAAAATCGCCCAAGTGAAAACTGTGGAGAATACAACCTGGAACGGAAATTGTTTTGTATATGTTTATAAATTGTACGCAAAAAGTCAGTTGTTGGTGTAATGAAAGTAATAAATTAAAAAAATATATACTTCTTTTAATAACATGAAATTTTAAGAATTATAAATGGAAATTGCACACATTTTACCAATCTTGTGAAGAATACTTTTCAAATGTATTCAGAATACGTATTTAAATACTTGGTGCAATAATATATTATAATTTATATATATACCTGTAAGACAGTGTCTTACAAATGTATTTGAATATATACAAATACATTTTAAAAGTATTCAAAATATTTTCATATGCATTTTTTTTATATTTTGAATTTCAGATTTCTAATACTTATTATATTTTAATCAAGTTAAGTTAAACTTCAGCTAGGTAGACATACATTTTAGCAATTGTGTCATCTACATGTTTGGTAAAATTTAAAAAACTCTTAGAAGCATTATAAAATGTTATTTTAAAAACAATTTTTAAAATAGTAAATTAAGAAACAAAAATATTGGTCGTTAAAATACAACGGTAAAATAAAAAAAAGTATTTAATATTCTGGAATAAAATACAACGAAGAAAGTATTTTAGAAGTATTTGAAATACAAAAAAAGCCAGCAAGTGGGTACCGCTCTGCTAACAGTAAATGTCAAGTGGATCGCTTTCATAGATGTGTTAAATTTGAATTAAATGATATAAATCATTGTATACGAAAAATGATTCTGAGCGAAGACCGGCTGTTAGCCTACATAACTTAGTGTATTCTATGATATTTCTATTAAAATAATTCATATTACTATTAATAATACAATGGGTTGAATTAATTTTACAAAAAAACATTACATTAGAAAATTTAATTGAATATATACAATTTAATAATATACTTTAAAAGTTTCAAGCACCTACAAAAAATATTTTTAAATTACAACAAAATAACTAACATTGTTATTCTTCATTTAAACATTAAATTTTGTTAAAATTTGAACTTATAATATCTATAAAAAATTATTTTTTTAATATATTATTTTAATTTTTTGGTTACACTATTAAATACTTACAAAAAACTTCGTTTTAAATTTTCAATTCTTAGCTATAAAAACTGATCATTTTATACTTTTTCAATTACTAAATAATTTGCAAAAATTCAATATTTTGATGAATTTGGTCAACATTTGAATTTTAAATACTTATTAAAAAAAGTGTGTAATTGTATCTTAAATATTTTTAAAACTGCATTTAGAACAACTTACGAAAAACCTTATTTTGAATTTTCAATCCTTAGTTATAAAAATTAAACATTTTATAAATTTGCTTTGCGAAAAAATTCCCGTTTTTTCTTATTATTTTTTTTTTTTTGTTTTTTCCCAACGCGTTTAAAAACTATTGAGAATTTTGTACTTTTGACCCCCCCCCCCCCCCAAAGTACCAACTAGATTCATTTTCTACCAGAAACCATGTTGGTGAAGAAAATCGAACTATAGCATTCAATTATTGGATTTTGGGCGAAAGCGCACCTGTCATCTTTGTAAGTCAGCCATTCAGTTTCGGCTAATACAGGGTTCGAAATCATGAATTTATGGTCTGTTTTTCAGTGGCGGAAGAGTATTTCTTTAGTTTAGTTTCGTTTCGTTTTGTTTCGGTTTTTTTTTATTTTCTTAATAAATAAGCCAACCATGCAATGTAATCGTAGAGGTAAAGTTTAATTTGAAAGTTGTAAAAACCGTTTGCAAGGTGTGCAGTCCTAGCTGCTATAGTTTGGATATAATCGCGTCTTTTATTGCTCTTTCTCTCACCCGTTTTGTTCGAGTCTTAATATTTACGGTCTCAGAAAAATTTGTAATTAGATATATACTATATATATATATATTATGTATATACATATATATGTATTGCGACGAATCGGCTAGTCCCTTTTATTTACTTCGAGTTGAAGTAGTGTGTGTGTGCGTATGTGTATGTCGTTGTAGTGAGTCTAGATTTCTACAATATATATGTACAATTTCGCGTAATGTTATTCGACGACCCTTTTATTGTTTTCGTGAACTTATGTACCTGCTATACCCGGCCGTGTTTTACTTACTGTCGTCACTATGGCGACCGTGAGGCTATATTATATGCAAACTTTTTAACACGGTTTTCAGCGCTCTGGTTAACTGCCATTCCCTCCCTTGAGTCTAAAAGTAAGAGATTTATTTATTTTTTCACTTTTCGGAAAAAAGCCAGGGTGTCGATACGACACTTTAAAATAGTCTTCAGCGTAGCACGTGTGCACGATGCTCTCCCCACCAATGATGTGCTCACATCTCTCACTAGCTACCGCTGTAATCAGCGCTGGATGAACAAGGTATCGGCACACCGAGTTTTTCGATTCCCAATGTTTGATCACAATTACAACTATTGCTCTGTTTAATAATTCGATTCAATTATCTTTTATACTAATGTTTGTACTAATTTCTCATTACCATATAAAAATAAAATTATAACCAAACACTCATAATTGATCCATAATTTGAGCGCCCACCGAAATTTTCTCGGTAGCTCACCTGCCCAATCCAGGCCTGGCTGTAATAGTGAAAATTGGTTGTATAGACAAGGATGGGATGGGACGAAAATCAAACTCAGCAATCATCCTACCAATAATAACTACAAAAAATAACTGGAATGAAACTAAGAACACAGGGAAAACAAGGGATTCTTAATCATCGAACTTAGAGGCAGCTCTCGATCAGAAGATGCGTAAGTATTAGACAACAGATATTTATAGAAGTAGAATTTGAGATCAACACTCATAGCATACCAATACTCGCCAAACTCAAACCGTTAAGACCTTCTATAAATTTGAAGATTTTGAAACAGTTGTAAGCCCGGATTCCACCAGCTACGAAGACTATTCAGCATCAAGACCTGTCAACCTGCCTTTACTTAGTAACTCATCTACCAAATAATCCAGCATACGACAAAGCCTCTAAAAAAGTTATATTAATAGCTAAAAGCCTTCATCTTAGATCCAGCGTTGGAAAAGTCGATGTCATCAAATGCTTCTGTACTGGAGACATAAACAACTTATTAAAAAAAAAAACATTTTTCCAATTCCCGTATATTATAGTATTATTTAAATTTGTAAGTACACGCACGAGTACATGATATGGCACAGTAGAATATACGATTCGCTACGATAATAATAAAGCTTCTAATTTATTTGAAACTAAATTTAATTTGTTTTTAAACCGGTATAAATTTCAAAACGGGTTATCTACAAAATGGCTGCAGACCAATTTTGAGATTTATTTTTAGCAATGTTTAGCCATGGTGTGGTATTTTGTAGAAAGGTCTTTAAGCCTCTTAAAATACCGTAAAGGATAAAACCCGTTTCAACACCACAGGAATCCCAGAGGGATTTTGTTATTTTCAAATACTGTGATTTGTCTCTGTTCTAAAATATGTTTTTACAACACTTATTCATAACAAATTAAATCAGTTACGCTGAAACACACACGTATGTGTTATGCCACCTTTAGGTTAATTTTTATGAAGACACAAAGGCGTTTATACTACATTATTTCCTATACATGATAAGGAAATCCCAATCATGTAAAAAAATGTAAAAACAACAAAATTATATACGCAGAAAACTAAATTTATTGTAGGATGTTATACTTTTTAATAATTCTTTGTAACGATTTGAAGTTGTCCTTTGGTGTTAACGTTAAGTGTAGAGGATTCGAATGAAAAATAAAATACAAATAATAACATATTTTCAAATTGATTAGTTTGTATACTTACATTTATATAATTAGTTATCATATCAAAATTGTTTGGTGTATAAAAATAGTCTATGCAATCAAAGTCTTATTACTGATAAAAAATAATAATAATAATAATAATAATAACATTATTTATTTATATTCTTATGATTATATCATACAATTGCTGTGAATTTATATATTAAACATATATTTTTGTACACAATAATATGTAATTCGATTTCAGAAATAATAATAAAAAAAATACCACTGTAATGGAAATACATGCGAACTTATATTGTTTGCTTGGTATTATTTCAGTAAATAAAAGGAATATTATTTTTTTTGTTAAAAAAAATACATCGGGGCTGAACAGAATTCATAAACGAGCGTTATAAAATAAAATAATTTCATTTTGAGCCCAAATGATTATGATTATTGGTGTTCAAAAATAAAGAAATGTATTACAGTGTTTACAAGAATTATGGAAATTATGTTAATATGTTATTATAATTATTTTTACACTTTATATTTTCCATATACATATTTGTATAATATATATATTATATGTATAGTAATTTGATTACATATATTTTCTATCCAAGAAACAAATACAACTATTGTTCTTGAAAATTAGATAACCATATTTTGTCTAGTAAAACCGTATAAAAATATATTTTTTCAATCTTTAGTACCTATACGACTCCTTCGTAAGACAGTATAAAATATTATTAGTTAGGTATTCGTGACTTGTTGCGCTCTCCTTCAATATTTCAATTGTTGACATCTAGAGCGTATTCTACATTGTTAAATTACAAACTCTTTGTTCACGTATATAATTTTATTTTTTTAAAACATTTTGTAAATGCGTGTTTGAAAAAAAAATTTAATTGAACTCGGCCAATGTAAAAAATAGTTTACGTATTTCCACGTTATTCTTGATACTAGCAAATTGATATCCTCATTCTCTGTCATCCGTGTAACTGTAACACGCAGTTTTATCTCAAAAATGTATATCCGTATACTTATATTTCCTTTAACTTACCTCCTCCACAGTTGTAATTCCATAAAAAAAAGCATTACAATAAAAAACCATTGGAACAACCGAACGGTTACACATGTTTTAAAATTAAACGCATAATGCTCGGGAAAAAATGGAATTTAATTACGTTGGCATTTCATAGAAGACTGGTTTCAAACAATTTAATTTTGTGCAATTGTTGTTATTAATTTAAAATGAATAAAAACAAAATCGTACATGCAGAATTCGGATTTAGGACCCGAGGCCACTCGTTTCGCTCTGTTCATCTTGTCATGATGACCCATGTTTTATATTGTATTGTTTTTAATTTTAGAGCAATGAAATAATTGTCGTATACATTGTAGGTATACGAAAAACGGTCTTGCAATTATATTAAATTGGGGTGCCTTGTTTAGGTTTCTCCGCAGTCGTAATATTTCTACTTTTTTTCAATGACTTTTATTTTATTTTTTACATAAATTGATAATTTAAATACAAAAAACAAGATTTTTTTAAATTACCTACGATCTGCGAGTTTGTATCGAAAAAGAAAAGGACTCCACTTTGAATAATTTCAAATACTTTTACACGATTAAACTTAGGTATTTCCATGTTTAGCTCCACTCGGAGTCTAAAATAGCATCGTCTTCATCAAGGAATGTCATGTTTCATAAATTATGACGATAACGATTTAACATCATATTATAGAATATTTTACGTACTTTTAAATATGATATTATTTTAATAATGATGTTAAGAACATTATACAGGTCTGTGAATTAAATTAAAATTATTTGTATTTTATTGATAAATTTAAAAAGCGTAACAAATATAATTTTGAATAATTTCCTAGTTTAATACCTTTGGTACTTCTTAATTAGTTATGTTCTTATGATGCTTCAAAATCGGAGTTAAAACGTCGTAGGCATTTATATTTAAATAATTATTGCTTTTAATTATTTACCACGAAGGCGTGGAATATACGTCAATATTAATTTGATTTTTTAGCCATTTTCTTCGAAATTTTCTTATCAATTTACACACAAATGATTTTGAACTTCTATAATTATTGTACAGATTTTCACAATGGCCGGGTTATCATGAGTATACGGACGCAAAAGGTCGATTATCACTCGGCTGCATGTCAAATACAGTGGTTGACCGTCATCGTCGTACTGATGACTGCACTAAAACGTCAGAAATTCCAGTCAATTTCGTTCATTATTCCAGGGATCGGCCGGCTTGCAAGCATAAGGACTTCTCGATCGAAAAACAGCTTTACAATACCTCTGAATGCCAAAGAAAAGATACAATCTAGTGATCCACATCGTCATTTCAAAGTGGAAACTTTTCAAAGATCTAATATTTTTTCGCGACAACCGCCGTTTATAGTAACTTATACACTTTAAAAAAGTACTACTGTACTACTATAGTACCTACTCTTTTCTCCACTTTCTTATTACTTAGCCACTCGTCCGCGTCAACTTCGATACTTAAAATAATAACTATTATTATTATTACTTATATTATAATAATATATAAATATAGGTTTTCATTATATACAGTAAATATGTACCTATTGATGTATTATATGATGACGTTTGTAATTATCAATTATTATTAGTTTTTAACATATTAAAATCAATCGATGAGATGAAATATGGCTAAATTACAACACTCAAAAAAAATTTTTTTTTCTTTTCCAATGTTCATTGAAACGACCTCAAACTCTTCGTCAATGCTTATCACAAGTGTGTAGTAGAGAGATCATGTGATATATTTATCTATGTATATATCATTATATTCATGACACTACCCCCTTCACCAAGAGGAGACATGTGTAGTCTTCACTCCCAATGGAGTGGAACATAGTTGAGAACCGGATGACGCATCGGACGACAGCACGGAAAAATGGCGATTGCGTAGAACCACACAAATTTTTTTTGATGACTGTGAGAGTCGCAGTCAACTGCATGACCACACAACTATTAGTTTATTTTCACAAGATACTGGACATTTTATCTCCAACACTTCTTGAATATTTCTAAGCTCATCAAGAATTATACCATTAGGGCTTTCATATATTATATATCTTATAACATCAAAAATCAAACTACATATTATAATATCTTTCCCACTTAATATTTTAAAACATTTAATAGCTAAAACCTAAGTTTTTTTTCTATAATTTACATTCAAATTACCTGTTTTGCCTAATTTTTTTTTCTTTAAGTAATGTATTAAAAAGGTGTTTTAATCTTGTATCTGTCCAACTTTTGCATATTTTAATTTTATGTGCTTTTACACTGGCTGATAGTCTAATTTTTCTTTCTATGTTCCACCTTTCACATTCAGACTGATTAATTGTTTGATTAAAAATATTGAACATAATAGATTTATTTATATAATTTTTTTCATAGAAAATATTATGTTCTTTAAAACTTAGGGCAAATATAACATTATTTTGAATTTCAAGATGTTGATTTTGTTTTATAAAATATGGGTGATAAGAATACTCTGTTTCCCTTAATTATTATTTTACATTCTAATTTATCTATAATACTATCTATACATAACTTATATTCTCTTTCAACCTTAGTAATACTTTCTGTTTTTATCATTCTACTTAGACTGCAGGGAATATTCAAAATATTATAATTATTAATTAACATTTGGTTTATAATTGGAATTCTATCATTTATATTTGTTTGGAAATAGCTTATTAAGTTATTTGTCTTTTTTATAATTTTCTTCTCCAATTTTGGATGATCTACTCCCTTGTTGTGGTAAGTTAGTATTTGACAAACTTTCTTCATTCTTAATATAATAGTATACAGCACAAATATATTTACATATACCTCCTGCTCCAGCTGGGCACCCGCAATCTGTGTTGTAAACTGTTTTTAAATTATTAATCTAAAATTGTATAGAATATGAATACTTTAGTAGACATTCATTAACTGTTCTAAAAGTAGCTACTATACTATCTATTCTACTTCAAGGATCAATTTTCCAAGGGGTTAATGTTATTGAAGTTTGCCTTATAACATTTCCATTGATAATTGAAAAACCATTAGCTAATTTTAATTATTGAACATTATTTACATGCTCACTTTCAAATAAAAGTTTTCCCTTACTATTTAGTAAATCAAATTTTAAATAAATAGTTTGAAATCCATATGGAATTAAAATAACGTCTATATTAACACACACACACACACACAATTAATATTAAACTAGAGTAATTTTTGTTTTATTGAATATTGATTAGATGGTGATCAATAAATTAATGCCAACGAACAATAATAAAGAAAGTTTGAAACATAGACATAATATTATTATTATCTACCCTATGTAGAGACATTATTTAGAGAAATTATACTCCATCGGCTGATCGAATATTTGGACGCTAACGTTGAAATATATATTACAATCTTAGATCATGTACTAGTATATGAATATGATCTAAGATTATAATAATATGAATAATTAATTTCAAAGACATTAAATATTAGTTTAATTAATATAATATAATATTATTATAAATTAATGTTTGTGTCTATTTCATTAGTTTCATTTACCGCGCCTATAATAATATCATAACATTAATATGTACATTGATTATTTGTAGCGCTAGTAGTATGGCTGGACAATGTCTATAGTAAAAAAATGAACACATTATTCATTTAAAAGCTTAAAATAACAAATAGTATTTTTATCATCAATAAAATAATTTATTTCTTAGGAAATAATAGATTTACTGTGATTGTAATATTATTATGAATTTCAGTTGAGATAAACATTCGAACTCAATACAATCATCATTGGCTAATATAAAATTCCCATTTAAAAATCCTTGTATTATAATATGAATACCACGAGTAATTAAAAGTTAAAACGCCATTCATATATGTTAATTAATATTTAATATATACTAAAAACACACTTTATAAAATAGGTAGGTATAAAAAATAATATATTTTAATTATGTAGATATCTAATGTTTTCGTTTAGTGCAGGAATAATTTTATGTAAAAATTAAATCAATTAGTTTGATTTTCACACGCAATTAAATGAAAATTTTTGTTTACTTAATTTATTTATATGTACTCGTATTTTTTATGCATAAAGACCTTTTTGGTATAGCCGGTAGTCTGTATTAATTATTACAGCATTCAAATGCGAAGTGGGTGTATAATTGGTGAACAAGACAAAAACAATATTAGATGATGACTTTTTTTTTATTCCCGGGTAAATTGGTTTTGCAATATTGCTTTTTGTTATATTTTCTTCACTTTTATATTTTTCTGTATACACGGTTAAGTGTCAAAAACTAGAAAAAGAGTTTTCAAGTAGTTTCAAACAATACAGTTGAACATCTGAAATTGAGTCCGGACGGTTAAGGAAGGTAATTTTTCGATATTCTCAATATTTCAAACAAATAGTTTTGAATATATTTTAGCACGCAAGATTTCAATTTTTTTTATCGGCAATACATACACCATTATCGTTCTCTGAAATGTCTAGTTTTCAGTTTCGATTCTCTTTTTATTTATTGATTTAATTGTTGTATTAATTGTTTTTACAATATAATTTAAATTCAATACAATTTCATATTAGATGCATACTATGGAGTTTCGAATATCATATTGTATGTATCCACTTATTTAAAATGAATTCGATAACAATATAATATTCCACGTTTCATTTATAATATGTGATAACTTTTTTGTTAGTTGTATTATATGGTTGAGGTAAAATGAAATCGAATATTTTATTATCTATAAATGTTATTTTGGTAAAAATTACTATCCTTTGCGTTTGTGAATATGACAGGGGTTTCGATAGTGAGATAACAAAAATGTTTTGAATATTTCGATTATTCGAGCGAGGTAATAATAATATAATACATAATATAAATAATTTTATATATCGGTATCGTTATAATATTTATAAAATACACGATAATGACATGATATTATTATTAAACTTAGGTTTAGTGTTGAATTTTCATTTTGTATTTATTCTTGGTAGCTCAGCTATGGGTATTGCACATGCAGGAGTGTTTAAGAATTTCTGTCTCGCGTGGCATTTCAGCCATCCCAATAGAATTTATGAACTACAGAGATACACTTTCACAATTCCGAATGAAACGCAGAATGTTGACGTTTATACTCAGATAAAATAGTATCGAGTATGTGACTAGTATAATAATATTATTATACCAAACGGCCAGTCAAAATTGTTTTGAACCTTTTGGTTTTTTCAAGGCGTTTAAAACATTGTATAATTGACTTTTTTTTATTTAACTGATGATTCTCGATTAAAATATTTGAAAATTAATCGCGAAAATAAAATTATTTATTCGGCAACGGTTAGTTTTAAGTATTCTACTCGAAATTCAAATTGATTTGTTGATTTAGGTACGTATATCATATAATATGATATAATCCTAGTGTTATAGAACCATATGGACATCATATTATTATGATATCACTATAAAATTATATTTAGAGTTAGTACAGGCAGCACATTATAATATACCTATATTATTATAATGACTATTGCCGATGAGAATTGTCGAAGAATATTGATTATGGGTACCTAACCAATATTAATGGCTGCAGATGAATACTGCACGGCAATGAAATATATTCATTCGTTTGTCATTGAACAATATGTTATATCTGGACATATTTTATACTGGTAATCGTTTTCGAAATTACAACCTAGGTTCATTATGACGTGATACCATTCAGCTATTGCTGTAGATATTTCGATAACGACCACAACATTCGGCACATCATAATTAACGATAAATATACGTGTTGATAATAATAATAATAACACAACTGGTCGAACTGCTAATAATAAAAAACTAAAATATATTATGTTTATTAGGTGAAACTGCAGCAGTATCCACACACGTCCCTTTCGGTCCTTATTTATTTGGTTAATCCGTCCGAGTGGTATTGTATTCGATTATAGGCTATACGCATATACCTATACATTGTATTGTGAGATAATTATGTGCATAGAATTAAATTATTATTCTTAGCCCTCGAAACGCATTCGGTGCGATTATTTTATAAAACCGTTTTTATATTTAAATTATTGCCAAATTACAATATAATACGGATAAAGGTACCTATTACCCGATGACGTATATTATTTCCAGATACGTTAAGTCGTTAATTTTCCTAACAATATTATCATTTTTATAATACCTACTATCTATTTACATTCAAATGTGAACGATTATAATTTAAACGCGTTTAATTTATTTTAGTTCTCTAAATATTATTATCTGAGTTATTATTATAAAGTCCGTATGCCGTGTTTTTATTGTTTTATAAATAGAAAAACTTTTTTGGATTTTACAGTAAAAACTTTTTTCATGATTTTTATATTATCTTGAGTTACCTATTAATTGTTATTCATTTATTCTAAGATATGAAATGAGATGAAAATTTTCAAAAAATAAAATCAGTCATAAAGTGATTATTCATTCCCGAGGTAAATTAAAAACAATTATGGGTACTTTTGCGAACTCTGAGTATTTAAAATTGTATTCTTATAATTTTGAATTATATTAGTTTCAAAAATATATAGTACACATTAAAGAAACACATAAAAAATATGTTGCCTGCCATATATTATATAAATACACATTTCTTCTATATTTTACGGAATTTTATGATATAATTGGTACGGTAATATATTTTAGAAATACTAGTCCGCGTGAACTTTTGTTTTTCGAGTAGATGCGAAAATGAGACTATATAAAATCGTTTATAAAAATATAACGTTTGTGAACAGAAATGCATTTTTTGCGTATAGGTTGAAAAGTTGTTTTTATGGAAAAACTTGTGCTAAAGTTTTGAAACAAAAAAATATAAAAATGTCTGAACCCAGGTACTATAATATATTATTTGAAGTCCCATATTATATAGTTATGTATATAGTATTATGTATTTATAATATAAGCCTAACTAATCGTTTTTAATTTTATTGATTTAGAACAAAAGTTGTAGATTTATATGGATGATTTAACTCCATTAAACTAGCTACCAGGCTACCTCTCTAATTTTGTAATTCAAATTTGTGATTTTTTCAAATAATAACTATAAAGTATTACATTTATAACAATACGTTTTTTTACTACTATTTTTTATCGAAATGTTTTTTTAGATTTAAATTTTTGTTTTATGTATTTTAAACAAATAGGTTTTAATTAATATAACATTAAAAAAAGTTTTGAGATAAATCTAATTTTATTTATTTTTTATAAAGAGGCATTTTAGTTTTTAACGTTTTTTTTTGATGACTTTTAGATGTTTAACAAATACATTTTAATATAATTCAAACATATAAGGTTTAGGTGAGCCAAAAAACAATATTTGATATATATATATATATATATATATATATATATATATATATATATATATATATATATATATATACCTATATATTATATAAAATCAAAATATTTATTGGCTACTTTATTTATTCAAATATTCTGATTTCAATTATATTCATAAAAAATAATATTATATAAACACAATGATAAAAAAGGTCGGCAAGTAGGTACCGCTCTGTTGTACAGTAGATATCGAAAGGGTCACTTTCACGGATGTGTTAAATTTGTATTCAATCATATATAAATACATCATTGTACACGAAAAATAATTCTGAACGAATATGGTCTGTCAACCTACCTAATCAAGTGTATCTATTTTAACATATTATTGCTATTAAAATAATTAATTTTATTACTATTAATAATACAGTAGATTGAATTCATTTTTGCAGAATACAATGTATATTTGAAAAATTAATGAAGTGTATAAAATATAATATAAATAAGAAAAAAAAATGAAAAAAACCAAACAATTTTCAGGCCTATAATTAGCTCAAAAATTGTCAAAATATTTTTAATTTTTTTCATGTAAAGAAAATAGTAATTTAAATATTTGGTCAATTTTTCAAATGTTTACATTAATTCCTTTTTGAATTACATGAAAATAAGAAAATCGTTCCCGGAGAAAACGGGTGAGTATCCAATGTCTGATTTAAAACACTCATAAAAAATTATTTTGACTTTTCAATTATTTATTTTTTTAAAAAAGGTAGAAAAACTTATAGAACATTTTGTGTTGAATTTTCAAATCTTAAATCTGTATAAACATTTTTTTATGAATTTCCTAATCAAAAAAAACTTCAAAATTTCGCGATTTCTACGTAGTTTTTCGAAATTTGATCTTTAAATGCTTATAAAAAACTATTAGAGACTTATGCTCATTTTTTTTTTTAATTTTTACTTATAACACGTTATGAAGAACATTGCATTACATTTTCAAGTATTTTGACTGACTGAAAAAATGTTTATCGGCAATAATAAAAAAAACCGAACATTTTTTATGCTTATAAATAGCTCAAAAAAATTAAAATATTTTGAAAATTTTATGATGTATAGAAAATGGTAATTTAAACATTCGGTGAATATTTCATATATCTACTGTGATTATTTTTTGTTACACTAAGAAACAAAATCGTTTTTGTCAAAAATTAGTTTCGCGTAAAAATTCCCGTTTTTCTCTTAATTATTTTGTTGTTTTTCCCAACGCGTTTGAAAAACTATGGAGAATTTTTTACTTTTGACCCTCTAAAGTACCAACTAGATTCACTTTTCTACCGGAAAAGATGTTGTTAAAGAAAATCGGGGCACTTTTGCTGCTCTTAAGCCTGGTAACAGACACAAAAAAAGAAAAAACACACTTCATTGTAAAATCAATACATTCCTTGCTCCGCTCAGAATCTAAAACAGTAAACAATTATTGTTTATTGTTATTATTTTGTAAAACTTATGTTTTTTAAATACCTAATATTTTACATGTTACCTATTTAACATTTATTTAATATTTTATTTTTCCAATATACAAAAATTGACTTGGAAAATTTTGTGAAAAGTATTTAAAATGGATCATTGACTATTGGATATTATAATATATGATATGATTATTAACACTTATAATACAATAGTTATTTACATATTAACAATTAATTCGATAGTATTCATTTTAAATGATTAATATTCTCTATTCACGCTGTTACCATTCGGAAACACTAAAACAGTAATACTTAATTCATAGTTAAACTATAATTCTTAATATTTTATATAGACGATCAGAGGATATAGTTTTTTTTTTATATATATAAATGTATTCGCATTAGTACGTTATATTTATTAATAATAAAAAATAATATTATAGTTGGAGATATTATAATAATATGTATAGGTATATCTATATAACCATGTTCTGGGCTTATCGTGTATTTTAATCGGATGACATGTCTTAAAAGTAGGTCACGTTATGTAAAAATTATCATACCCTACAGCTTATATGATGCATATAGTCTGTGATATTATAATATAAAATACAAAGGAGTATTATTTTCCAGAGAGTCATTTTTGTTTTCTGATCCGTGCAGCGTAATGTATTAAATGTATATAACAGTATGAAGGCGATAGTTTTACAAATAGTTGGGAATTATTTTGGAGCAGCGTGCGCTCACGGCATATTATTTATATTATATACATATACATATATGTGTGTGTGTGTGTGTGTGTGTGTGTGTGTGTGTAATGTACGGTGTAAAGTAAAGCCATTGCTGCGATCTCTTATGCGCGTATAATATATATATATATATATATGTATAAAATAGGAACAGATTAATCTGGTTATGATAGGTCTTCCGCTGTGCCTTCTTGCTGCCGCTTATCAAAAGTAGGTATTTAAGTAATAATCAAGCTCAACGGGGAACTGGTGCATTTGTACACCGAATTGTGTACTTAAGAGAAACCGTGTTTATACGAAATTGAACTTTTGTAGTTTTGTATGATTAAATTCCACTTTCGCCCTCACGTATTCTCCGTCACTCATCCTCCGTCAAATATAACGAGTCAGTCACTATACGGCTTGATAATATATAATACGTGTGTGTGTGTGTGTGTGTATGTGTATAAAATACGAATATATTTTATGTATAAATATAAGAATATATATAGAGAAAAACAGCTTAAGTAGTAACTTATATACGTTCGTTATAATAGAGCGAGTTCTTATTTCGCATTGTAGTAAACTGTATGGGGCATACCTATACATTATATAACATACAGCTGGTATCAAAATATCTGGTAGGTACCTAAATATACCGGATTAGCGGTCAATTACGTGTATTTATTTTACTACAAACTCTTCGGAGAAAATAACATAGACACAGCTATAAAAACTGACTACCTTATAGATGCTCATTATTTTAGTTGTATTGCAATAAAGAGGCGTTTTAAAATACTATATTATAGTCACTTTCATAAAAATAATATTAATAATGATCATAATAATATATTATTTTTATCACAAATATAATAATCGAAGGAATTTATTCGTTACCTATCGAGTTTAGATAGTATTTGGATATTTGTTTTCATAAATAAACACAATTTCTGCCATTGTTTTGCACATATAGTATACTAATTTTTTAAATATAAATTATAACATATAAGTATATAAGTATATATATATAAGTATTCACTTTTCTAAACACTTAATTATATTCAACAAAAGGTTATGCTATTATTATACAATATAACATTATTGTTCCTTATTAGAAACTAAACTCATCAATCATATTTTGTAGGCCAAACAATAAAGAATTTCTATAATTATAATTATGTTATGTATTGAGTAAATATAATATCAAAGTATTAAACATTTATTATATTTTATTTAACGTTAGGAGGTCTTCTTTTTCTCAATTAATTTGCATTTTATTTAACTGAAAAATATCCTGATATTTATACTTGAAATTGTATAAAATATTTCTTTTTCAGAACACAAAATCCTATTAACAAAATGAACGTCTTAAAAAGACATAAAAGAATTCACTTTTCATGCGTTTATTATGATAGAAAAATGTATTTAATTTATTATTATATAATATGTTTATTATATTTTAATATTGTGTAAATACAATAATTGGTCATGTTTATGTTTATGAATTACATAACATCATTTTAAAGTGAAAAAATGTGTTTTTTTTGTCCAGGATCTAACAAGTAGGTAGCTATTAATTTGTATATAAAGTGAAAGGCTAGTTTTATAAAATATGCATTTTGTTTGTTGCCTGCAACTTTTATATTATGACAATACAATTATCACAATAACCGAGTGGGAGAATAATAAATAGCTATTACTTCACATTATCGCATGGTATTACGAGTATTAAAAACTATACAGACAATCCCTGCTTTCCCCGGTGTCGTAGATAGGTAGTAAAAAAAAAAAAATGCGACTTACTTGACCTTTATACTTATATACCTAAAATATTTATCCAATTCAACACCTTAGAAACACCATAGAATAATTATTCTATTTTTAAAAATGACATACAAGGTAATTCAATATTTATGTTGCAGCTATTTTATCACATAAATATTCAAAACACAGAAAATTGTATAATACAAAAGTTTTTTTATTTAGAAACACTTAAAATGATTTTTATATTTTATAATTTTTTACAATATATTAGGGTTTTTTTTCTTTATAATATTATCTATCCCAATACTTTATAAATGTTTCAATATACTGATATTGTTTTTGTTTTGTTCCATATCAATCTTAATAACATTTTTTATAACATTTTAATTGTAATTGTAGAGCTATTATAATTGTCATACTAAAAGCTAATTAAAAAAAAATATATAAAAAAATAGGGGGTTTTAGGAGGTCAACTTCAGAAACTCAAATGGGAACCCATACTTTTTTTGAAAATATAATATGAAGATATTTTTTAATACATTTTAGTGCTTAAACAACACTAATTAATGCTTAAAAGATATTTAAAGTTTTAACAAATTTCTAAAGTTGACCGCCCAAAGATATTATAAAAAATTAAAAATCTGTAAATCATTGTTGATGTTTCTAAATCAAAAAACCTTCGTATTATACGTTTTTCTCTATTTTGAATCAATAAAGGGGCCGTAACATAAATTTTAAATTACTATGTACAGTGACACGGAGCTTTAAACGTATTATCAGTTTTATGATCATGCTTGATTATATAATTTAGTAAATTATAACAAAATAATATATATTAGTATAAGAGGAGGGGGGCTGGTGTATCGCGGTGGTTTTCCGCAGTGACTTATGTGTGCTGCGGTCAAGCATCGCCTGGTGTCGCTGGTTCACGGATATGTGACCACCCGGATTCTTGACGACGAATAATATAAAAATATGTGTTCTAACTATAATCCCTGACACGTCCAAGGCTGCTGAGGTTTGAAATTTAAAAATATATAAGTATAATATATCATTTGAATATTATTTTTCTGTGCCCTTTATAATTCGAAGGCTACCAAAATATTATGAAGAGACGAAGGAGCCGTGGGATGAAAAAGTTTGAATACATATATCTATGTTATAGATATTCAACACTTTTATTTTGTGTAATAAAATTGCTCAAGATGACTTTCACCACATCCCAATATATTAATCGTGCATTGAACACGACTGAGGTTAAACTCAAGCTGGTACTTTAGAGATGTGATTTTTAAAAGTCCTAGTTTTTTCCGAGTGAACCGACAGAACATAAAACTAATGAAAATATGATGTAACCATTATAATCATAGTTTTCACTAAGTGTTGAACAGTTTTCAATGAACCAAAATTCGCTATGACTTTTTTTTAATAGCATTGATTTATCATTAGTTTCAAAAAAATAAATATATTAAACTCACACCAGTGGCCTATTATATACAAAACAATGATAATGACATTTACATAACCACACTATTATTATCAGGTACCTAGTAAAAATGGAGTTTTGTATTCGTTTATTCAAAATTCTAAAAACTAATAAATCGTAACTATTAGTCTTATAAGAATGATGCGAATAAAAAATGTTATTTATTTTAAATCATAAGACACTATTTATGCTTATCTATTTGAATTTCGCGAATATCAAATAAAACCTGATGAAAAACGAATTTCAAGTGTGTCTGTTGTTAAAAAGATGATTTATTACTTAAAAAACAATAAAATGTCTAATTATTATTCAATTGTACAGAAATAATATTATTTAGTATTTACTATAACATCTGCATACATCGATTGGAATGTCGAATAAACAAAATGCAATAGAGAAAAAATGTTATCGTAGGCTATGACGGCGACCTACGTTCTACAAAATAAATAATAATGGTTTTATTTTTAATTATACACACACAATACCGGGCGTATATGCAGAATATGATAATAAAAAAAAATCGTTGCTCGAATTGGGGAGAGGTCGGTGGCGTCGTACACACCCGGCTCGAATGGTTGGGATTGACCGGCGGCGAGAGGGGCAAGAGGAGGTTTGTTCCGAGTGCTGTAATCTCGTTGTTATACTGTTTATAACTTACTGGAAGCACAGATGCAGCGGTGGTGAAGTTTAACACGTGGTCCCCCGCTCCAGGAGGCTCTGCGAATAATTTAACGGCTCTCGCTCACACATTAAAATATTATTATTATTGTGACAATTCTGTTCGTCGCGAAGGCAACGTTCCAGTCAAGCCTGTGTTGCCGTCGTTCTAGTATAATTTGTATTGCTTGAGAGTAATTACATATATATATATACATATTATTATAAAACGTATAATGTTGTTGTCTGCTCGTAGTCGCAAAAAAAAATAATATTTCTCCAGCTATTTAGGGGTGGCGTTTCAACGATCTACAACTTCCTGTCGACGTACTTGCAGTATATAATTATAATATTATGCATGGATATGATGGCAGCGTACGTTATGTTGATAAAAAAAAAACAAACTGCTACTCCAAAACACACCCGAGAAGTTTCTATAATATTATACTTTAATATTATATTATGTGGTCAAAACATAAGAACTTCTTTCAAAAGCCGACCGGATCACTCGAAAATATTCTACCGAAAAATGAAAATTGACTCTAATCCGTATTTTGATCGTTGTCATACAATGACTGAACCTGCTTATTATTATTAATATTATTGTCGATTACATGGTTTTAGACACCGACCATGGTCATATAATAATTGCCTATTCTTATTATTAATTATTAACGACGGGTAAATAATATAAAATTAATAATATACATTTATCTAGAATTCAGATACGCAAGTGGTTCGATTATTCAAGAAAGCATTCACTTTCAAATTTTTTTTTCTAATTTTATTTCCGTGACAACGATAAAATATATTCTCTTATACAGATAATTAATTTTTTATCTATTTAACTTTTACGTAAGACGTACTCGCAAGAAAAAATTACCAACGTGTACATAAATCGATGTTATGAATAATTTTAAATTTCCAGTATTGTATCGTATACAGTACACTATCCGTTCTTCAATTAAAAAAAAAAACTCGTTAAAAATAAAATCTGGAATAACATCAAATGCATTTATAAATCTAACTGCTTATAATTTTTTCACATTTAAAAACGAATAAAACACATGGCATTGCAATTAACAATAAATGAATAGAACTTGCATAAAATAATAAGACATTAAAACTGTATTTAAAAGTATCATTAGTTCTATTCTTAAAGGCTTAGGTACTTTTTCCAAATAGAAATAATGACGCCAATGCAATTAACCCACGTTAGTATAGAACACGGCTATATATTTTCTTTTACATTTTCATATAACCATATATATATATTAAACGTTACCTAACTCATAATAAACTAATATCCTTTAATGCACGTGCTGGATATTTGTATTTATAACAATATATAAACATCTGTTTATGATTTTGTTTACACAATAGTTTAATTAGGGTTTTAAACTTATAACTTATCCGTAAATATTTATACTGAAAACAATTATATGTCATGAGACTCATTGCATTTATTGTATATTTGTTTTCCAAAACAAAATATGAAATCTTTCTATACTTTTGAAATGTTTGTTTTGTAATAAAATACTTAAAAAAAAAGATTCTGACTGGGTTACCTAAAATGGTTCAAAGTTATGTTAAAAACGGGTGCTTGCTTTCATGTATTCACCTTTTGTTTGCCAGTTTTCATAAAAACTACTCGGATTTTCAAGAACAACTACCTCTTTACAACTGCAATCTGTGTTCACCACTTCACCTGTATGTTCAATCTATATAGAAGCACTGAATGAAACTTTTAGAATCTTTTTACGTACTAAAAACTGTTGTCCGTTAAAAATAATATCGTTATAAAATTGATATAGTTACTTAGCACCGCTCAAAATCTTAAAGTATGGGACACATAAAAAGATCAACAGTATCTGAGGCACTATCTCTAAGCCTTATTGAAGAACATATAGATTGATATTATATCACAATATTATTTTAAATTAATAAACAGCAGCATCTGGTCATTTCAATCTAGAATAACTCATAAAATAAATTATAAGCTTACGATCTAAGCTTTTAACGTTAATAGTAAAAAATAAAACATGATTAAAATTTATTGAAAAAAATTATAAATTTGGTATGTAAAATAATATAAAATAATATTGTGTTAAAATGCCAAGCCTTCCTAACTGCAAAATGTATTAAAAAAATCTAAAAATATTAACGTCATAAAACCAATTAATTTCAACGTAATTAAAATTTTAAGCGTTTATAAAGACAAAAAAAAAGGTCGGTCAAAATTTTTGAGATTAAAGTGTTAAGATATTATTAGGTTATAGTTCGATTAACCTTGTGAATTGTGAATTTAAATACCAACTGATGATCATTAGGTACTCAAAATAATATTGTATCAATGGAAATAAAACAATATATATATATATAGGTTAATACTTAAGTATAACATTCTTTAAATATAAGATTAATTGATGTAATAAAATAAATATCTTAGATTTATATCATTATTATTTGGCTTATTTATTTTAGACGAAGACACTTTATTTTTTGATACCTTCCAATAATTGTCAACTGGAACAGATACATACAATTATAATGTTTGATTGTAGAATATAATTGTGTTATGACTGAGTATATTTATATAAAATATATATATGTACATAAAATGAAAACGACTTTTTCACGGTGTCGTATTTTATACTTTCTCAGATAGAAGAGGATTGACCTCAAATATAGTTGACAGAAGATTACGCTACTCTGCTTCTTCTTATAAGGCGGTAGGTAGCGAAAAGTACCGAAAAAAACTGTTTATATATATATGTACTAAGAAAAGTTTGAATGTATGTGGATTTGTCATTCTGCCATACGTTCAGATGAACAATTGTAACGTGGAAAAATCTGTTGTAATTTTTTACCAAGTTTTTTCTTTCACCGCTATTGTCATGCCACTGAAATTCTAATTTTTATATGGCCATCGCGTGGTTTCCAGTATTATTTTTTGTTGCCAACGTAATTCAAAACTTTTGTTTTATATAAAGTGAAAATTTGAGTTCATAAGTCACACAACTTAAAGATGACCTCCGCCGAGTGTCAGTTGAATGTACTAAACGTATTCACAGCTAAAGTTTTCATCGAGTTTGTGAATTTAAATATATCCGGTCTTTAAAGCACTGTAAGTTACGACCACGATATTCCTATATACATTCTATAAACTTAATATCAGTATGTAAATTACAATACCTATGTAATGACACTATAATATGACTTGTATATTTATGTATTGTTGTGTTAATAATATTGCATTCTAATAACAATATATTTTAAACATTTGATGAATACGCGGAATTTAATAATATATAAGTAACTATATCCAAGGTACAATTTAAAGAAGAAAAAAATGTAATATTGTAGCTTTATTTTGACGCATCGTAATTATGCGACACGAAAAATGGTTGTGCTACGATCAAAGATATTTTAGAAATTTCAAGTACTAAAATACACGTACATAACAACAATAGTTTACATTGATTAATTTTTTTCTGAAAATAAATTGAAAACGTGTACACGAAATTAATGGAATACACATACATTTGGGGCTATATTTCGACGGACGCCGACTATTTAAACAAAACGAATCGTATGTATGCATATAACTAATTAATATTAATATAATTTGCTAATAAGCACGTTCTGTATTATACTACGATTTAATCAGAGAATTTATAATGCAAAACACCATTTTTGGTTGTATGCAAACAATGTATACGTAACTCTGGAGTGTATTTATCGTCTAATTTCGTTATTTTAATTACATATTGTGGCCACACGGGCGTGTTTATATAGACGCTAGCCAAATATCGTATAATATAACTCTAACACACGAGACAAAAAAGCAAATTCATGTGGTATAATATGAATGGTAGACCGCGAATCGAAAAAAGCGAATGTCAAAATAGCGACGGCAAAATAACTAAGCACAAAATAGCTAAAAGACATAATAGAGAATGTTCATAATAGATAAATTATATTATTTTAAAATTATTATTATTATTATTGTTTAGTGATACATATTTACATATTTTATTATTATATCTTATTCGTCAGAAATATTGAATAACTCAGATTTGAAAAAGCTGATTGTAATTATCTGTATTTTTATAACTTAATACTATTACTACTGAATAATAAGAATAATAATTTTAAAATGATATACTTTAGCTGTTATTCGGTATTATGTCTTTTAGCTATTTCGCCGTTGCTTTTTTGAATTCGCGGTTATGACGGTGACTCGTATGAATATTATAAGTATTATAATAAAGCAGTTAAAATCAAGAAACCAGCTGTCGGGGTATAAAAAGTATAACAATCTGACTATAATATAAAACTATAAAACTATAATATTCGATCTCGTTACACGTTGTAATTTTATTAGGAAACGAGATCAAATAAAAATGTTATTTTAAAATGGATTAATGTAATAATTTACTTATTATCTCTCTAAAATCGATGGGTCGGTAATTTTTTATTGTTCTTAAAACTCGTACTTACGATAATTTTATTCTATATGAGTCCCAATAAAATTAATATTTTGTCGTCGTGACTAGGGCTCGTAATAACGAAAATAAGACGTGATAAGTTATCACTGCAAAAGCAGTAAACCCCTTGGGGTATTTCCATGGGGGGCTCTTGTTTCAAAGCCAAACAAAACCACATTAGTCTTGTCTTTTGGACAAACAAGAACCGTTTCTAGTTACCAAACGGATCAGCGTCATTCAATCGTCTCCTTCTGCTGGTAGTGTGTCTCCGCTTAAAATATCAAAGGTCTCGTGTTCTTCGTCTACGCTTGTATAATGATCTACCCCCACTCTCCAAACTAACCAAACCAAATATATTATTATTATTAATTGGACCAAGTACCCGTTTAACGAGCCATGATGGGACGGGACGTTAACGCCTCTAGCAGCTCAGGCCTTCATTAACGTCCGTTGCAAAAATATGAATCATTAATATGCGCTGCGAAACACCTTCTATTTATTAAAATTAAAATATAAAGCGACGGTGGCAGTCATTACGATTCATTTTTCTTCTGAGTTTCTCTTTTGAGTTTTGGTTATTTTTTCTGCTTTTTACTCACTTGAATCGTTTACTGTTTCAGTAAACGATTCAAAAAGCGTCGTGAAACAAAATCCTTTTCGTACAGACCCATAATGATGAGTGCCATAATAATATCATCTTTGTTTTACGTTATAATATATAAGTGACCGTCTGTGAAAAAAAATTTTTTTTATCTATAACCCTTAAATATTGTACTCGAGAAATGGTGTTTTATCCTGCATGAGTTTAAAACATTTTATATATTAATACTAAATGCGATTATTGTACGGTCAATAAAATTTAATTTATAAATACTAGAATATATATAAATAATTCTGTAGATAACTTATCCGGTCCACGAATGCGAGCAATGGATTAGAAATATGCGTGTCGATAATACTTTTTTGTTGCTTAAGTATAAGCAGTGGTATATTGCTAAAAATATTCGCCTTCTTGACGTGATTAGATCTTAGATGTTAATAATATAACCTAAACATTATCAAAAAAAATTCTTTCTCGTTTTGCTTGAATGCAATTACAACCCTTATTATAACTATTAGATTACAACTATATAAGTATTTTTTAACAACTAACTCAATGAAAAACATAAAAACAATAAAACTACACCATGACTTTTTATTTAAAATATAGTCTTAAAATAAAATATGTTATGGCCTTTAAAACCAAAATAGTCAAAATATGCATTAAAAATGTTGAATAGGTATTTGACCCCAAATGTTGTGAATAGTATTTTGTTACTCACATATGACAAAATTAACCATACAAAATATGTAAATGCATGAAATTCCTTGCCTTACATACAACATTTCAAAGTATCTAATTATCAATTAGTAAACTATAAAATATTCAACTAAAACCATAAATTTATAAAAAGTTTTCTTTATTAATAACAATAAAATTATTCACCAAATAAATAATATGATAATACATATTTTAATAATTTCAATATTATTATAATCTAAAGTATTTTCCATAAACCTTTTTTCCTCTCAATTTCTGGTTCCTTGTTGTTCTTTTTGTTTTTCTTTTTGTTCTTGTATCTTCAACAGTTATGATATACCAACCAACTACTGACATAGCTTGTTGGTTCCCATTCATCCAGTAGAGGACCATTTACATTTATATATATATAAGACTAGAATGGCTACATGTTAATAGTTAACATAGAACGTAACTTAGTGCATATATTGTTCATTAGACTGAACCTCCGTTCGCACTCTGTTGTTGAACGAGGAAAAGTTTATATCAAGTTAAAAAAATTCAGGCATAACATTTTTAAATGATTTTTTCTAACTGTTTGGTCAACTATTATTTGTCTATTATTTGTCTTGAAACTATTGATATCACTCTTATTGAATTGAAAACATTTACATAATTGTTTGATTTCATCTCAACCATGACGTATATTGCTATAAATTATGTCTTTTAGTCATTCACTTATATCTATAATTTGCATATCTTGAAGTATTGATAAGTCTTGTTTATTATCCAAGATCCTAGCTTTTAAGTTATAGACAAGACTGGTTAGAAATTGATTATGGTTAATGTTTATTAGTTTAGTTTTTTTTAATCTAATATTTTTAAAAGTCGTGTTATTTTTAGCATTTGTCGCTTTTGTCAAATATTTACCTTTTAAGTTTTTAAATTATATCAAAACTCTTACACTTCTATTTATATGTTGCTGAGATTGAATTAAAGTTAAAGAACGCGTCTGAAGTATCTTTGATAAAACTGATACTTCATTAAGACAACCACACATTAAACCAAAAAAATTTTTAGAATTCAGGACTAGTCCTTTTCTTAATCCACTGTATTTGGCTCTTGTTTTAGTATCTCTATTTAGATCTGATGATGCACTTTAAAAATGGTTACATAAACCTTCATACATTTTCTATACTACTTTAACTGTCCTGAAACTACTTAATAAGTCACTTCAAAATTAAAATAAATATTTCTTCAATTATTAACAATTATTTAGGTTATATATATATTCAACTATAACTAAATACAAATATATACAATTATACGTATATTGTAAACTCTCAAAAATTGAAAATTATTTAATTTTTAACATAAAAGAAAAAAAAACTATAAAATAGATATGTCATAATATTTTATATTGATGGCTACTAATTACTGTATTTCAATTGCATTAAAGAGATTTAACTTTGTGTTTGATTCTCTAATAACAAATTTGTTCATTTCAATTTAAAATCTAAAATTCACAAGATTTGTGAATAGTGCTAGTCGTAGTTCTTGCGCTCTGCTGACTGCTGTCTGCTAGTAATAAATTCGGCTTGCTTATAAAATATTATTTATAAATTATCATAGGTGTATCTCTTTGACCAACGGGCAACGAAAAACTTAAAACTTATTAGTATAGTCTAACAAATAAGAATGGTTACTAGTGTCTAGTACAGGAACTTACTGGTTAGTAATTGCTGATTAATGATTATAGACGATAGTTGTTTTAAATAATTTTAATAAACATTATTATAAATACAAACGATTTAGAATTATGGCAAAAAGAATATATATATAATGTCATACTCACATGACCACACGCTCATATACAATTATATATGTCTACATATTTATACATGTTATAAATTTACGAGCATAACGAGTTAAAAATAGACATAATATATTTATATCGGTATATTTTGTTTGATATTGGTAATTGGTTATCAAAATATTTTTGGTTAATGTGAAGAATATACAGAACATTTTGTGTTTTTATTACCGAAAATTCTAATAGGTATACAGGGCTATACAGCCGTATACCCGCGTATTGTTGTTAATTTAAAGAGTATACGCTGAAAAAAATTCTAGAGAAGTGAGCATACCCCGTATATGACCAATACACCACTGAGTATAAAACCACGTGAATTTTCGGCGACAAACACTCGCGTGTCGGTTTCTCGTCGATCGTCGCAATTAGTGCGTCGTCATCGATTACGGCGATAAACAGACGTTTGTATAATTTAGTTCGTGTGATGCTTTATACGCACACATTGCCCACCGGTTTTAATTGAACTAAAATGCAATGTGAAAACGACGTGCGCGGAAACACAACGGTAGTGCGGCTCGGTTTGGAGTGTAGAAAAAACAACGCTCGTCGGCATGTGATGAGAAACCGTAATTTTGTTTGTGCATAGAACTTTACCGCGGCGGTGGCGGCGGCGGGTGGTCTTAAACCGCGGAAAACTTAATTCGGTTTAATTCACAAACGGCAATCTACTTAGATTACAATCTTTCTCGATTACTTGTCAACAGCTGACGGGCCCGCGAACACCCTCGAATCGCGTGGGCAGCCGCGTACATATTGTGTGCAGTCGTAAGTTAAGAATGTTGTGCTACCGACTCGAAACAAACTAGGTATATTGTTACCAAGACTCATATAAATGGTTGCGTTTTAATAATAATAATAATAATAATAAACTGCGAACACAAGATCGTATGTTAATTTTTGTTCGAGCGTAACGTCAAATAATAATTATAGAAATAGTCTGCGTGTATAATATTATGAATTAGGTAGTTAAAACGAAACTTACGAACAGTAAATATTGTAAAGTATCTATCTACATACTTTTACCGGCATCAAATATTCTTAAAATTTATTATCGAGAATTCGAATCGTGTTTAAAATTAAACTGACTATTGGTGTTGAGTACTATAATTTGTGTGTGGTTCGTTTTGTATTACTATATTAATAATGATTATGTGAATAGTGATTTCAAATTTCAATTGAACAAAACATGATTATATTAATGTGTCTGATAAAATAAAAAAAAATCGTCGAAGAATTATTATAGTTACATTATACCTAGGTGCTGACAAATATTTCGGAGAAAATTAGTAAAAAAGCAGTAAAGTGTAACAGTTACTTATTAAAAATAAAACAATTTCAATTAATATTATTTGATTTTAAATAAATTATTTTTTTTTTTTTTTTGGCATTTAAAAGTATTTTGATATGTTTTCTAAAAAGCATTTGAATATAAATTAAATACATTGGACAAAAGAGTATTAGATAAGTATTTTAAATACAAGTTTTTTTGACACTGTTTATACACAACATAACATTTAGGTTAGGTATTTACAAAACATATCAAGACTTATATAGGTTATATTACGTTTAAAATTATTATTAAATTTATATTATTCAATATTTATTACTGTTTTAAAAAATTAAAACATTAAAATATAGGTCTCCTTCAAACTAAAGAAAATAAAACCCATTACGTTATATCATGTTGTATGATAATTTTATAATATTGTCGTATTTATTTATTTTATTTTTATTATTATTACTTCTTGACTGAGGTCTGAAGGAGAAAAAATCTTAATTTGCATTTTCATTACTAGGACGATGAACCGAATTTTTGACCTCATTTCTATATTTATCTCACCAAAATAACAATTTTAAATATATTTTAAACATGTGACATGAATAATACATTACTGTGGAATGATTTCGAAAAGAAATATAATATTAAAACCTTTTTTATTTAGAATTATTCAACGTCTTTTTCACATTGCATTATTATAATATAATTGATCACACGATTATATGATACTTGCAATGCGCCCGAATCCTTAACGCCTTGATTGTTTATTTCCTGACACATACCCATGTATTATTATATAATAATAAATTATACCACATTCAAATCACAACAAATGTAAAATGGCGGTATTATAAAATTGTTTTACCAGATGGAATAGCGTGCCTACGTAAATTCGTATATTGCACTGGTGCGATACATGATAAATGTGACGACGACCGATATTTTACTATTGCAGTGACTGTTAACCATAATATTTTAAATAAAAATATATTATGTAAACTCAAATGTGCCTGAGGGTTATAACATGTGTTTGTGTATGCCGATGGAAACAATGGACGATTCCTAGACGTGGGTGATGTACTATATAATATCCGTCCGGTGTATACTACAGTTGCCTCCCAAAATGATTACTAATTGTCTGCCATACCTATCGTAAATAAAAAGGTTAGTATACACTAGTTGTCTCCGATGATCAAGTAATTTAAAACTATAAACGAGTTGCCTCCTAAAAATGTGCACCAGACTAGTTGCTTCTCATATAGAATTGAGTAATGGTTCATAAACTTCAATAAAATATACCAAGTAAATAGATGCATTTATGTATACATAATATGTTGTGTTTTAATCATAAAAAATTAAGTTTATAGTAACGTAAATTGAATATAATATTGCATGTATATTGATAAATATTAGTCTTATAATAAAAATATATAAATATATTTCCATTATATATAGTATAGTAAACATCTTGGTTTTTTTGAAGTTTAAGAAGAACTTCATATTAAAATTTCTGAGAATAATGTATCTAATTGTTGTAACTGTTAAACGATTTTTTCTAATATTAGAATAATGTAGTACGATTAAAAAATATCAATCTTAGCCTTTAGGTGTATATTATAATATACAATTACTTATTAATAATAATTAATTTGTTTTTTTTTTCATTGACTTCAAAAACAAGATTTGAAATATAAATACATAAAAATAAATCATTTGGGTTCAAATATTTTTATGGATGATACAAAAAGATAAAAAAGGAACACAACATTTTGATATAAATTACTTAGGGTTATTTTTATTTTGAGATTTCTTTTTATTAACTTGGAAACCGAGGTTTGAAGAACAATTACAAAAAAATCAGTTGGGATACAACATTTTTTTTTTTTTTAGGTGGTTCGAAGAGTACAAAAAGAGTACAAAATTCTGATTATTAGTTTTTTTGGTTCCTCAGGTTTCTTTGGTTTTTTGAGTTCCAAGTTAGTGTCGGTACAATCATTATATAATTAGTCGATAAAAAAACATTCGGTAATATAATCAAAATTATAAACATCATAGGTATTATAATCATTATTGTTATGATATTTATATTATATGAATAATATGTACTAATATAAAATATTAAAACCTTGTTAGAACCATTTATACATTTATTACCTGACCATTGGGAAGTAACTAGTACTAGACCCTTTTCGTTTACGATAACATTTAGGGTACGTCGCTAAGCAACTTGTATGTAATGGGGAGGCAATTCGTATACAATTTATCAACCTTTTTGACTTCGGGAGGCAACTGGTATGCTCCTTATTCGCCGATGTCGGCGATCCATCAGGAACAGCGGTTGATACCACTATTTTGGTAGTCGATATTACCGGTCTGACGATGGACCATTGTATATTATGCATGGAAGTGGCTCACTCGTGGCACTATTCGGAACCCAATTCACGATCGTGTATTCGATCCCAGTGACTACTATTAAATAGTTAGGTATAATGTAAGTTTCTTATATTATCACCTCGATATTGTATTCAAGATCTGAAAATTATTATAACACAAACAACGAGAATTGTAAGATTAGATAGGCGTCGCGAAAATCAACGGTTATAATAAATTACAGAAAATATTGATATAATTTAATGAAATTATAGGCATATTATTCTATTTCAGTTCCACTGTTAGAAATTATCATTCATCGTGACTCATGAATAAATTGTATTAAATTTATAAATGTAGGTAATTGTTTGTAATATATTATAACCTTGGTTTGCAGATTATTCGGATATTTCGTTTATGTTGGAATGGTCCAGATAATATGTTTATATATTTAATGTATAATATATCCATTTATATATACTTCACTCAACACTGCGAAGTAAATTAAAAACCGATTAAAATAACTCTGTTAATCGAAAACACGCGTAGCGTAAACTGAAGATGTTCGTAACGAAATAATTAATAGGATCCGTTAATTTTCGAAATGAAAAACATTAATTTTTACTTAGTACCCACGTTCGGCGAGTACCTGCCTATATACCTATATATATTATAAAATGATCCGTGTCTAAAATTTATAACACTTCCAGTTTTTACGAGTTTTAGGTATTTAAGATCAAAGTAGTCAGTAGGTACCTATTATAGATATCAAAGTTACGATTTTGATCGGTAAACCGTCTCTTGAGCTTGAATATTTAATGTATTAATAAATACTTGATAGAAATAAATTATGTGGAACCGTCATACACGTAGTGATCGAACTAAAACAAATCGAATAAACAATGGATTTTTTTCCCTTTAAATGTATTTATTCCAGTGTTAATTACTCACGGATAAATTTATAGAAAGAAATCATATGATGACGTAACACACATTAACGGGATAGTTTAGCAAATAAGTAATAAAAATTACAACTTCAAAACAGCCGTAGGTATTTAAAGATTTATTTTAACGTGTAAAATGACGCGGCGGTGATATCCTTTTCCATCACACATTTTCTATACTTCCATGTAGGTACCCATAATAATAAATTAATATCACCGTATTACACGTGTGCCAATTATTAATATGCGTCCCTATAGGATGATCGGCTTTGATAGTCGATACCCATTACTGTAAGCGTATAATTTAATCATTAATAAGATTACTGGAATAACATACTGACATGCTAACTCGATTTAATACGTTTTAAGTGGTTTTATAGAGATATGTCTGCATGTTAAGCTCAGGCAAAAATAATCTGGACCATCGGGACCGTCGAAACTCACACGTTTTGTAACAAATATCTGACAACTCTACAAAAAGTGATGCCAAACTGTCAATGCACAAATTTCAACTACAGAAGTTGACGGACAAACAAAAAAGTGTAAATATTGGTCGTCATGTTATTTATAATTTGTTCTATATTCGCGGTTTTATCGAATAAGCTGCAAATGTCAATTATTATACTGTTGACATAATATTTTCTCCGTCGTTAATACGCTCCATATTGATTTAGTGTCACTTTGACTCCCAACTCAATCGTTTAATAATATTTGCAACGGTTGTTTTTTTAAATTACACTTAAATTATTTAAACGATAAAATAAAGGGTAGACGATAAATAAATATATATCTACCACAATTATAGAATTACACGTTTTTATCATAATTATTATAAGGGTAAGAGATAAAAACAAATATTTTGGTCGTATCGATTAGTCATTAAACCGTCATTCGCGTAGGTATAAAGTCAAACCGTATAAAAAAATATATTATTATATCAACAATAATATTGCTACCATAGTGGCAACCTACAGCATAATATAATATACTACGTATTTTTAGTTATTAGTTACACTTACAATGAGGATTAAAACGTCGTGCTAAATTTTCAGGTATGACGTTACTACAGCTAATGAATATTTTACTATGATCACTATCTATTATTCTGTAGCCAGGCATTGTTAAACTTTATCAATAAAGATGATAACAATAACTGAAATGTGGTAATCGCCGTAATGATAAAACGTTACTGACGATGCGGAAAACGACTATTGGTCGAACATGAATTTTTTCGGTTTCAAATATCTAGTTTCAATAGAGATTAGGGACTAGACTGTTTATATATAAGTATAACGTATATATTATTATGCGTGTCATCGTCGAGGAAACTGGCGACCACGCCTATAGCTGTGGCTTGATTTATATCTGTTTCATATATATAAATAAAATTCATTACGCATTAAACACCGACCGGATTGTGTCGGCGAGGATTATGCCGAATAGATGTCTTAGGCACATTGATTTTTTCTTAGTCTTAGACAAAAAAATATACCTCCAAAAAATGTAACAATGGCATCAGTTAAAAGATTTCCTTCAGAATGAAATAATAAAAAACCGAGCATGTCGCTCTGTTGTATAATAATGTGTGTTGAGTGTACTTCGTCATTGACTGGGTCTCTGTAATGGACGTGTAATAGAATTTGGATTCAATAGCAAATCACTACATACAATTCTGATTGGAAACGGTCCCTTAGGCTATATTTTTTTAAAGATATTTTACTTTATGTTTATATTGCAATAAGTATTTGATTATTTTGTTAATATTACGGTAGGTTAAAATAATTTTTTCCTAAAACAAATTAAAAATATAATGATATTATTTCATATAACATTAAAACTAGCACTATTAATAATTTGAAAGTTAATAGTCAATACCAACATACCACGTATAACGTATAGGTTTGCAGTAGCTTAAAATTATTTTAAATAGTTTTAAATTGTATTGTATATAGTAGGAATCTAAATAAAAATATACACAGAGATAAATAATGTCAAGTCCCGATAAAATGCTTACTAGAAAATATTTGTCAAATATTACGTTATGCGATTTATGCGTTTACTTTTCTTAGATTTTCAACACATATCCATTTCAAATAATTGCAATATATGTATATATATATATTGAATATATTATAGTATTATGCAATGCCACAAAATTTGGGTGAAACGAGGTCCGAACATGCGTCCATATCGTCGTCTTCAGGTTTAACAAAACACGCAACCCGTTTTCTGAAGTTTATACGTTATGTGACTCTTGAGGTAGGACGTACATCAATCATCTATATTATTCATAGGTTTCTTGTGGCTACCTCTCTATACACGTCTAACTATAATATTTATAGTTTATTATATTTACGTAAGTAGTATGTAATGCTATGTAATGCTATGTAATGCATAGATTTGGAATAAATCAATGTGCATTTTCATTACTTCTTACTATTTAAATTTAGCCTTAATGGTTGTACACAATATTATATAGATTATGTAAAGTAAATTTGCAGCGAAATTATATAATTTTGACCGATAACCACAGTACTCTTGGGTAGTGCTTGTGTTCAGTAGAGTGAAAATGTGAAATATATTTTTGTTTTCCTGTACTTAAATCCCTACTTAATCACTGTATAACATACTAGAATAACCTATAAAAAATAAAACTTACAAAATATAATTAAATATTGTAAATTAATAATTTCATAAAAACGACAATTATTTTGCATAGGTACATTATTGGCCCGAACGGATTGCAATTGTTTTTCAATATTCAATAGTATTTTCTAACTAGTTCCCATCGCTAGTATTCGTTTTTTATTCAATTAACGTTAAAAGGTCATATTTTATTATATGTACGAACAACATAAAAATATTTAAAATGTCCTATTATATTAGAAAAGTAGGTACCTACTACTAAACCATTACCTCCATTTCGAATCGGATGATTGATTATTGCTTTCAAATGCCTTTTATACGCGATAACACACAACTTCAATGTGCTTAAACAAGTGAAGCAAAACGAGTGCCCAAAACTCGGTCACTGTACCTTGTCCGAATTTTTTAAAATAACATGATGTGTAACAGGGCGTATTGAATAGGCAATATAGTTACATTAATGTGTAGAAGATAAAACGATATGCTCAATGAATTTTTATTTTGTATTCTATTATGACTACTGCATCTGCCAGTGATCCATCTACGAAAAACGGCAACGATAATAACGTTCTATTTAAGTATTAAAGCTCAATATCCTTACGATGAAATACAAATTACAAAAAAAAAAAAAAAAACTGCACAGATGAAGCTATGATTCCTATAGTGTACACTGTACAGGTATTCGTTTCAGTCTAAGTGAAACAAATAAGTAGTAATTAGTATGATTAATAGTTAAGATTATACACAATATTATTGTTTTGATTTATAAATAATCATATTATTTTTATTGGAAATTCATAGTACTTGCATATATTATCATTTTCATATCACTGGTAAATTATAATAAAATTTGATGTAGAGTTTCTTATGATGTAAATCATCACATATTTTCTCGACTTTTTAATGATTTATTTTTCAATAACTATTGTTTAGAATTCAATATTATTTCTTTGACATAAATTTAACGTTAATTTTAATAACAAAACGAACGGAGATATAAATATATATATATCACTTGTGAGTCAGTGTTTATTGATTTTACGAGAATGTTACATTGGATTTTGTTTTATAAATTAGTGACAATTTACTAACTTAATAAATATTATCATTATTACTTATTAAATAAACATATTTATCTACATTATAATATACTTAAAATATTTTATATTTATATTTTATCTAAAAAAGCAACTCAATAATCTGCATAGTTTTTTTTATTTATTATTAATTATAATTTAATACGTACATAATTGTTATGTTATATAGTTATATGACAGGTTATATAGTTATATAACCTGAGTAATATTAATATATTATATGAATATTAGATAAAAATATTTGGTAAAATACTATTTGGTCAAACTAAACAATTGGTTTATGACAAACTTTGAAAATAAATGTATAACTTAATTTGTTTTTAAATTGAGTAAACAAAATGGTATGTGCCATTAGCATGTTTATAGTGTCAAATTAAGTTCCAAGTTATAACGAAACTCTGAAGATGATCGCCGAATTGTATATAGGTACCAATTTAACCTTATTTAATTTACTGAATCGACGGACTGAATAACATATGTATGGGAAATCGATACTTGAAGCTTGTAGATAACTCAAAATCGAATTGCCTACAAAAACATGAGTGACAAGATAAAAAAAAATTAGTGGTTTTGTTTTAATGGTGACCGAAATTATTTTATAGCATACAACAGAGACTGAATATTTGTTAGTAGCTAATATATATATATGACTAAAAAATTCCAAACAATCCATTATTAGATGATAATTCGTCACCAAAATTTAAATATAATATAAAAAATAAATAAAACTTCAAATTTAAATTGTACTATCTACTTATTTAAATCTAAAATAGTTAATTGTAAAATATCAACAAATAAAGAAGATAAGATATTTAAACATTTGATATCCATTCTACTAATTGTAGATTGGTGTAATTTTTTGCCATATATATATTTATCTTATAATTAATATTTATACATATTACATTATATATACAAACATTATAAATTATGAACAGCATGATGTTATATTATTTAAATTTATACAATACGATACTTGAAAGGAACTTTTTTTTTTATATAACAGTTTTGGAACTTTTATTAATTTTAAAAATTTGGAACAATTGATGACATTTTTGATGTTCTCCTTAGATGTTTTTAAATGAAAAAACGAGGTTTTTTCTGATTGAAAAATGATGATTGATAAATATATAACAGTAACATAAGAAGTAAATTAACTTATTATTACATTGAAAATACAGCTAGGATATTATATATTACAACAGTTGATTGAATAAGTAGCACTCTATTGATAAGTAATACAGAAGACGAGTAAATGTTCAAACATTTTTCTTAAGAAATGTATCCATACAGAAACTAATATATAAAAATCACCGGAACTTATAACAATCAAGCTTAAAAGGAACCAGTGTAATAACTTCACTTCAGTTGGTGATTAATTTAAATTTAATTCTATTAATGGAAATTTCAAAAACAATTATTCATGCTAAGATAGTTAAGTTTTTAATGTATGTAGAATAACTCCATTAAATATTTGTAATGAACAGTAACATTTAATGAAGGCAAATCAATCAAAAGAATGTTTTTAGTTTCGGTTATCATTATAAAAGTAAATAATTATTAGGGAAATGTATAGTTTAATACTATATTAAGTTGGCTTTATTTACTAATTGATGCATGCATGTCATTTTGGAAATATTGTTTTCACCAATATTCCAATGCATGTTAATAACTTCAGTTAACTTCCAAGTTAGTTAATTACTTTTAGATTAGGATCGGGCGAGAGAGCTTTCGCGTCTTTACAATGTCGACCGTATGTAATATTTCACCGGTTCATAGTTTCATACTGATTCTAATAGTAAAAAAGCTTCAGGGAGAATATACTTAAACATTTAAATTGAACACAGATAGCAGTGACAGAACTTTAATAAAACTCGTGAATGCAAATATATGTACAATAAATAAATTATGTAAGTAAATGCCTTTTTAGTTCTTTTCTGGTTATATGACTTAGGTAAATCTTATTAATTGTATTTTATATGGATTTATTTATAATATTATTATTATATATTTATAATATAATATGATGAATACTGATTTATTGTTTTTGAGAATAAATATACCATTCTAGTAACATCTGACTTCACTATAACTATTATTCATTATAAGAACAATATTTAGTTTAATAAACAGTATTAATAATCGTATAGTCTAAACCGATAGATATACTAATTAAAATTCACTAATACATTTTAGATTATAGAAATAGAGGATTACTTATAGGTAAGTATTAAAAACTAGTTAATAATTTCTAAATTTAATAGTGCACACAATATACGAATATAACGCTATTGTTTGTTTAAAATATTTTTGTGTTCTGTTCAAATTATTCATTTATCAATGTAAAATAATTGAAAACTACCCTGTGATTAAAGAAATTTAATTAAAAAATAAAAACTCACTTAGTTTGGATAGTTTAAAAGCGTCTACTGTTTTAATGACGTCCACATATGCTTGTAGTTCAAATCGTCTTTCAGTATTGTTTTGGTTATGTTTGAACGCGGCTAATTTAAATGCGGTTTGCACTTCATCAGAACCTTGTTCAAATATCGCCCCTGTAAAAAAAAAAAAAACAACAACAAAAATAATAATATATTAAGTAAATTTTTTACTAATTAAGCTAAAGAAAATATGTTTGCAACGCGCTATGATGGTCATCAGATGTATCGTGATATAGGATTTATTTACGACTTTACCGTGTAAAGAAAAAGTTTTCCCTTTATCAACCGACCCGATTTCGTATGTCCTTTGGGTCAATGGAAATTTGTCCTTAGTTTTGCACTCTGAATAACTATCTCTTTCACTCTAATACAAAATCCTATTCTCTTTTAGTTCAGTGCACATTTTGTTCAGCTGATCCCACTAAGGCCCTTTCCCTTTCCACTCGCCATCTCTAAGGGAACTTCGTTCAAGGAACAGATTCACATTAAATCGTCTAGAAAAGTATTATTAGAATGGTCGTAAGTTTTTATTTTACCCACCAACCACCACCCGTCATCCGTGTATTGTGTACTAGACAAATATTTGAGCCATTCAGTTTGGGTCACTTCATTGATTACTGTTCTTGTACATTTATATTACCGTGGTATATTGACCAATCATTATGTTTTACGGAATAGACCCCGGAAAAATATGATAAGTCTATTGTGTTTCGAACGAAAACCAATCATCATATTTAACCGACCGTTGTTGCCAAGCGGCTTAGTTTTTCAAGAACATTAAATCCGATGATAATAATATTAAATCGAAGGAATTGTTGTATTTTTATAAAACTGTTGAAAAACTATATTTCTACACCAATAATTCAAATTGTTTTAGGTAATGAATATATTAACAATTTTCAATACTACAATAATTCTAAAATTAAATATGAACAATTATATTATTTAATGATAATATATCAGTTAGGTAATGGACCGTTTAAATAAATTGAATAATTTACATTAAAAAAATAACAGCGACTGGTAACTTTGTAATAATGTATGTACTTTTATTTTTCTTGTATTTTAGTTAGGAGTATTAATTTTCTATTATATCCTTAAAGATAAAATATTTGATAAATATATTATTTATTGTTTGAATAATTGTTAGTTTGTAAATTTCTTCTGAGTATTTTTTTTTTGTTTTTAGTGCATTAAGAATTAAATTGAATTTATTTGAAGTATACAACCATTTTGAATTATAAATAGCATAAGTACTTATATAACACAATATAAATAATTAAAATAAATCGTATGGTACGATTATACTCGTAGAAAATACATTTTAAGAGATAAATTAATATTGGATTTTATGTTATCTATAGTTATTAGATAATTTTAAAAACGTCGAGTATGGATGTATACGTTTGTGATTCAACAAATTGACCGTCTAACAAAACATTGCGATTGCTACGCATCTAATTAAATAGAAAGCACTATTGTTTGGATTTAAAATAGAAGCTCAACTAATTAAACTTCATTGTACTATACCTTTGTCATTTTGAACATTTTCTGATTTTGTTATACAACGTTTATTCATTTATCCTTTAAATCCAAAGAGGAGAACAACTATTGATCATTTTTATATATGTATAATAAAACGATAACAATTGAAGTGTTCAAAATACAAAAACAGCTTTTGTTCATCCCGTTTGTTCTGTTTCGATAATTTTATCCTAAAATCTAATGGCAGTTTTTGTTTTGGAACAATCAAAGTGGAATTTTTACTAGAAGGCAAAACATATTGAATTATCTTTATTTTATAATATACTAAGAGCTCTACTTCATGCTCTTTTCGTTCAATAACCCCCCGTCGGCCCACACCGATCCCACTGGGGTCTTGATCTAAGGGTCACTTCACTTTGTATCTTGGAACTTAATAAGTATCTGTAATTTAAAATTTTTAAAATTAAAATATTTAGAAAATAAAATATATAAAATCTTTTTATATAATAAAGAGAAATTAATCTATAATATATAATTATAGTAATTGTATTATACACGATTATACATATACAATAACATTCTATTTTTATACCTAAAATAAATAATATTATCGGGTAGGTAATATAAAATTTCTTGAATGTAATTTAAAAAAAAATTACTATGTCAATATCTCCATATAAATTCTGTTAAAGTATTATTGCGGCCTAAAAATTGATTTTAACATTTTTATTTGAAAGATAAATACCATTCAATTAAATTTAGTCTATTTAAACTCTAATCTTGTATTCTTATCTATAAATAATTTGAATGTCTTAAAAGTGCATTGATTTAAGTTATAAATAACTAATATTATACTTTAACTAGAATAATGTAAAGCGTATACTTTTTGTGGGTAGTTTTTTTGTTTTCCGTTGATCATAAAGGCTTCAATAATTATATTCTTCGACATCTATAATATTTAATGTTATTAATTATGAGTATTGCTTATTCATTAGTTTCAAAAAAATTTTAAGAACACTTATTAATTTTTTGTGATATATTCTTTGACCAAATGCTATAGGTATATCATATATATAAATCTAACATATTTTCATACCAAAATATCGTGAATGATAAATTAAGATTACAGATAAATATAATAGTATTATATCGTCATTTATGCGTGAAATTGTTTTATTTTTAATTTTAATTTTATCAATTAATAATCACAAATTGATAGCTAGTAATTAAAATGCATATTAAGTGTCAAACGCTTACACTTATTATAAAATATACATCATATAAATTCTATGCTTAAAAACGTCAGTTCGTCGTATATTTGCTTGCATGGTATGCATTTCAAATACATTTTAAACAACTGACATAATGGTGTGTACAGTTTACATTCGTACATTCCAAAGAAGATTTTACTGTCGTGCGAAAAATCGAAATACTCACGATAAAAAAGTAACATCTTTACGGTGCGTTAAACGTAATGTAAAACGTATCCAGTGAAAGACTATTTGTTTAATATAATAGCGCTCAACTTATTCTAAAATGTGTTCGTTACGTATTTTGTGTGCGAAAAACCACCTTCGTCGTTTGCTTGAATTTATGTGTCGGAGTATTTATATCTTAATCCTCAGTTAATTTTCTGGTCATAACTATATTTATAAACTGTTCTCGTAGTTGCAAACAATGCATGTAATAAATATAAATTTGGGTTAAAATTTAAAAATTAGTACACAGTTGAACAATACTTATGAACAATGTGAAAAATAATCAAAAATAATCATTAATCCTTGAGGATTATTTGTATTCAGATTTCATTATATTAATACATGATAGACGGTAGATACTCAAGTTTTTAAAAGTTATACAATTCGTGGGGTGGTATTTTATGTCAGCGAAAATAAATCGGTATTATAAAAGTTGAAAATCTTGAAAATTATATTGTTCCAAATATAAAAACTTAGTTAAAATTAAGTTAAGCTTGGTCCAATTTAACAAAAATTGTTTGTCAGAAAGTGATTGTTCGCTAATGTTTGTCTACAATGCACGTACAGATCTCAGACTGTATACACTCAATGATTTTATAAAATAATATATAAATATACTTTTACTTATATTTTATGATTTAATTAAAATGTTAATAATTATATACTATTTTTTACTATAATATTCTTATCAACGTTTTTCTTAAAGATGAAACATTCTAAAATGAGTTTATTTTTTGGCGGCACTACTCATAAAATTGTTTGTACAGATTAAAGCACCGAAAACATTACGGCTGTGCAAATATTTAGTGTTAGTTTTAAAGTTTATAAATTATCATCGTTGTTTTTATATGTATTTTTTCGGCGCATGAAATAAAAAACTAAAATCGAAAAAAAATGAGTTAAAGAATCTCGACTTTGCGATCTTACTTTAAAGTCGTTCGTGTATCTAACGCGTTATTATATGCACATTTGAAAGCTTTGATTCATATTTTCTCGTGGGACATACTGTTGTTGAACAATGTCTGTGGAAAGTCAAATTGTCTAGCCATATAAGATACAGGATTTTGATATATGTGTATTATGTTCAGTCATCTATCATTATGTTATGTAAAACAAATAGCACGGGATAAAATCACTCCCTCTACTATCGTTCCGACCTATTCTCATACACTCTTTATATAGAGTTTTTTTAGTCAAAAAAAAAAAATAAATAAATAATAAAAATAAAACATATAATATCTATATAAATAACTATTACGAGTTACCGTTCCGGCGATAAACAAAAAGGCATTTGTCAGTACAAAATAAAAGGCAGTCTTGATAAATTGTTGTCGGGCCGCCACCGATAGATTGGCTTTCGGTCGGGTGGTGAGAGGATGGGTTGGGGTGGGGATCAAAACATGTAATTTATATATATATATATATAGTGTGTGTGAGAGAGAATGAGAGATGGCGAGGAGGAAAAATAGGGATGGCGGAAGTGTGTATCGAACTCTGTATAGTCGTCGTCGTCGTCAGGAAAAAGAAACGCTAAATTTGTTGCCAAAGACCGTGTCCGGTGATCGGGTTCGTGCCTAACGGAAAGACCGGACGCAACGGGCGGCAAGCGGAGGTGAACGTTCACGTGCAAAGAGTGACGTAGTCGCATATAGTAGGTATATAGTGATAACGCACTCACACACACACATTATACACACTATTTGCTGTGTATTCGTAATAATAGTAGTAATAGTAATAGTAGTCGTGTTAAATAAACTGTATTGCAAAGGAGTGTATATAAACTGAAAAAGCTCAGAGTCCCTATCATCTATCTAACGTGTTTGGTACACGTCCAAACTACGCCCACCGTCTGTGTCTCAACCACTGCTCACTCATTCTATCTATCTCTCTTTCTTTCACTCTTGCACTGCCCTCCTATCCTCCCCCCTCCCCCCAACAGCACACGATCTCATGTTCTTTTTTCCACTCCACTATCGTGTGTTATCCCTAACCCTTACACACACAACCCTTCCCCCGTCCCGTCTGTGAGGAGTTTTTGTTTTTCGATCGGCCAGGTTTTCTGATGTAAAACAAATTGATTGCCCCGGATTTTAGCCCGCTTCTTTTCTACCCTTTGCCTATCCCATCACTATTGTGTGTGTGTAAGTGTGTCTTTCTCTTTATCAATCCTCCGCGATCCCTCTCTCATGCTCTCCTTATATCTATCCATCCATCTATCCTACGTCGATGGCCTGGATTGACTGGGAGGATTATTTTTATTTCTAAATGCTCTAGCACATTAGTCGGGTCACCCGACAGTGCATAGGGAACATAAATAGGTACGTACGTATTATATACAACTGGCTCCCACATGCCTGAATATTCTTTGATCAACGATGATTAAGATTCAATTTCATGTTGGATTTGAACATCCAAACAAAAATAATAAAATGTATTTTATTGCGGGAGATGAAAAAGACAGGTGTAAAATATGTACATACTTATGTTACTAATCCAATAGTCAAGATTTTCCTTTTGTTTATTTTGCTGAAAATATGCTAATACACCATAAAAAAGTTTGACTTTGATCAAAATTGATCAATAATATTATTCTAAATGTGGTTTTTTATAAAATAAGTTATGATTATTAAAATTTAATTCCAATAAGTTGTTATACAATGATCAATTTTATTGTAAATTTATAATTGAAAATTCAACTGTCCATTTTTAATAAACTCCATTCAAAATGTATTAATTAAAATATTTTATAACTATTTATAACATAATATAGAATTGTTATATATGAAAAAAAATATGAGAAATAATAGAAATTACAGTACAGTATTAGAATTTTAGTAAAAATAATTTTATTTGTAATTAAATAGATAATTATTTTGATATAAAATAAACGTTTTGTAGGGACTGAAATAAATATTTTAGACGATAAAACATTACAATTTTAAATATATTTCTAACTCAACTTACATAAAAAAATTATAATTTTTTATCTTTGGTGTACAATTACAAAACTTAATAAAGTACCAACTCGGAAAACTATATTTCTACCAACCATAAATAATGATTGAATTATACATTGTATAAAATATATATATTTTTTTTTTGAATACTGAATATAAATAAAAATGTTTACTTACACAATTTAAATCGTTAAATCAATTTATAACAAAATATATACGTACTGATTTATCTTGCATATAATTATAATTTAAATTTATACTAAATATACACTTCTTCCACATGCTTGATAAACCATATTTTCTTTGAAAACTATACGTAATAATAAAAGCATAGTATCCTTTACAAGTTTAAAATTATTCTAATATAGTTTTTAAAAGCCTTCTATAAAATATGTAATATGAATTATGTTTATTTATTTTTTATATAAAATCACATATATTTTTATACTTTTATTCTGTTACAGACTACAGTATAATTATTCTATTTCATATTTACGTATGTCTAGAAAGATATTAAAGAATAAAAGAGAATATAAAATTAAACAATTACGTAAGATTCAGGTGTTCATTTTTTTGATTTAGTCAACTTGAAAATAAACTTTAAAAATATATTTTTTTTGCATTTACTTAATAATATGTGTTCTAACTTAAAAAAATTCTTAGAGATGGATCATTATTAGTATTTTATTTAGACCTGTGCAAAATGTTAAGCCATAAAAAAATGGTTGTATAAGTTATATATTCAATATTGTAACGCAAGGGTAATGATTACTTAAATGATATTAAAAATTGAGAAGTAAAAGTTATAAAATTATTTTATTCTAAATCTAAAACCAACAGATATTTTAATTTCTTTTTTCGTAAGTTTTTATAATACTAACGTATAAAATATTTATAATAATCGTCCAACAATAAGTTATAAGTTTATAACACGTTTAACTTAACATAAATAATTAAATTAGCTTTTTAAAATGCATTCATATTTTATAAGCTATTACTAACTTCCTTCATATAGTTGATTAATGATTAATGTAATATATACATATTTTTAATAAGTAAAACTATATAATAAATCTAAAAATATTATTCGGTGATTTTATCATGTTTAGCTACATTATCAATATTTATAATAATTATTTTTTGTATACAATTAGGAATTGCTTGTTAAACATTGCTATTTAATACAAATCCTTCATAAATAGAAATAGTTTCGAAATTTAATTTATTTTGGTGAATGTTTCAAAAGTATAAATTAGCATTTAGCCATTAAGAGTTCATTTATTGAATTTGAATAAGTTAGGTAATATGTATTTAATAATAAAAAATATTACATTATAACACTTCCTTATTGAAATATTAATATATTTTGTTTTTATAAATATTATAAACTATTCTTTGTGATAACATATTTTCGTAAAATGGCTTAGACTTGATGATTATTTTAATGAAAAGTTTTCAAATTTAACCTACTCCATTAGTCATGTACCATAGCAAAACTTAAGATAAACATTTTGAGAGATTTACATTAAATTTAATATTTTAATTTAAAAACAAAAAAATGTTAGATTAAACTTTAAATCAATTTTTTTTTTTTTTTTTGAAGGAGGTAGGAGGGTAAGAGATTAAAGTGAATCCTTTTTCAGAGTTAAAAAAAATTATTTAATTTATGAAATAATATTTAAAATAACATTATTCGTGTGTTTATAAGCAAAAAAAATGAATATATAAGTAAATTAAATTTACTAAAATTATATTAATTACATAATATTGGTAAATTTTTGTTTACGTCGTATTTTTATAAGCATTAAATAATTTCTTAAAAACTACTTAGTACATTTTTTAAACTAAATAGAGACAAAAATAAGTTACTTATTCTTTAAAATAACTGTATAATAATATCAATATTATTATGTACATTATATTTGACTGTTTTCAGGCATATAAAGATCGCCGGTTGCGACCCCATTTCTTTTATCTTATTATAAAAACCTTCACAGGACCGTAACATCTATTTTTACCGACAGGATTTTCCATAGCTCTTAGGAGGAGGTTACGAAAAAAAGGTACACTAACACCATGGATTACTATAAAAGAATCGCGGCCGCAGGCTATCTATAAAATATTTGTCCGGGTAGAACGCACAAAGTTCTATATATTATACAATCCAAGAGTAATATTTTTTTATTGATTTTCGTTTACACACAAAACCACATAACGGAAAATAATGAATTCATGTAAATTATACTGAACGGTTCTTCACCACCGTTTTTATAAATTAATGGAAATGTCGACAACATGACATTAGGTCTTACTCGACTTACCACGAAAATGTAGAATTTATTTCATTCCGCTTATTCGTGTATTCAAACGAATTAATAACAATGCATAATATTTATGTTTTTACTTTTACCACGAGATACTGTTGTACATATTATTATTACGCAATTTTGTTGGACTAGTATGTGGTAATAAATTCGTAATAATTATAGATCGTTAATTAATATTATTTTATTATATTGTGGCAATCGTGATAAAAACAAATTAGAAACCAATAATTACTATTTAATATCATTCGTTAGCCTCATTTGGGTAGAAAAAATCGAACTAATATCTCTGTGATATTCAAAGTTAAATTATATGTATATACCACGATATTCTATAAACTATATTCTAGAATTTACATGACGTAAACCACCGGGGATAACATTATTTATATTATACTTATGCGCATTGTACGCACAATGCAAATACGTATCACCAAAGCGTTATAAATACATTTTTATTTAATTATTGAACAGTTGTTCCAATCAGCTTCGACAATATAAGTTTATAACATGTTAGTAATCTTAGAATTAATGTATAGTAGTGTATGGACATCATAGCATAAATTTAATCAATTAGTCAATTTAGTTAATAATTTAACAATAATTATAATATGATAAAAAAAATATGTCATATTAGCAACTGAGGAGGGTCGAACTTGAAAAGTTTCACAATTCTTATAATAAAAGAACCATTCTTCGGGAAATCGGTAATGCGGGTAGGTAAATAAAAAATTTTTTGCGCATATACGATATTTTATATCTGTTATGTATAAATGTCTCGTTTGCAAATGAGTAGAGACTATTTTGTCTCTTTTGTCATCCTTTGCCCGGGTGAGACTCGACGGAGAACTCGTTCAAGAGCCATATTGGCGAGCTTTCAGTGCGCAATATATATAATATAAGTATATATATTCATCTCAACTGGTAGGTATACTATTATAATATGAAATGCACTGCGCCGTGTCGTCGTCATACACAATAATAATAATAATGATTACAATAATGAAAATAATAATAATAATAATAATAACAATGATGACGATGATAATGATAATAAGACTATTGTTGTCGGTTTCTATTGAAACTATAGAAATAGGAAAAGTAGAATACGCGCGCGCGCTCACACGTCAGTCATGCTACCGGGGAATGAACAGAAATATCCGCCTGGGCCTGGTGACAGGTGTCATGGGTGGCAAACCCTGCCCCGATTCCGTAGTCAACCGGTATTCCGTGTTTCCGAATCGTCTCCGTACGTATGCGCGTCTATATGTACATAATATTATGCGGCATATACCTTGTCCGTAAATCATAATAATAATATATAATACTCACGTATGTGATTATTATTATTACTATTGTATACGTGTAATGTTGGAGTGTGGGGGGGGATGTGAATGACGGTCGAAAGGATTCAGTCGGGTGGGCGGTGACGAGCATCGTCGCAACGACTCGCTTGTTAATTAAACACGCTCCATCAATAGCGACGTCGTGCTGCATACGTTTATATAATATTAAAATACCGCCGAGTCTGTGTTATATATATATATATATATATATATGCCTGCGACGAAGGCGAGTCTCGTAGACTTATAATGTTATATTATTGACTGTTTGTTTAGTCTTTGAGCTTCATTAGTGTATAATATAGCATGCGATATAACAAGGACAAACGGTAGTGCACTGGTGCCTGTCGGTGAAAATTCGCAGAGGAGTGTGCAAAATGGGTGGTTCGTTTCGTAAATAGTTCCATAAAAATCACGGATTTTCGTACTACAGTCGATGGCTCGGTGTTCGTCCTACCCGGCAGCTGTCTTCCACGAATAATAGTAATAAAGCATCAACAGTAGAACAAATACAAAAGACGAGTGACAAACAAAAACCGTTAAGATGCAAAAAAAAAGACCCAATCGTGTGTACCTAATCTCGTAAACATGTAAAAACACGACTATTCTAGCTTAAGAGTAGTGTTTTAGTACAGTTTTAAATATTATATATATATATCTTCCATATATAGGCTATAAACATATTTATATATTTTATATGTTTAGTGCGTCAGACACGACTGATGATAATATGATATTATTGTCTGTGTACAATAAACGGTGAAATTGTCGTGGGAAGTCGTTTAATGATGTCCTCCCTTAAACGGCGATTGGGGAGAAAAAGTAGTAGTAAAGTTGGAAGTAGTTTTTGTACCTAGTTCCAAAGTAATGTCTGCTGTTTTGTTTTTGTTTTTAATGCGTGTGCATCAACAACCGTCTCAGAACATCAAAAACGAAAACCTAACAATTAAAATATATGATAACAGGATAACAGTGGTTGGATTGGCAGTGGTGGTAGTTTTGGTGGGGGAAGGGGGGAAGCGGCAATCTCCAGACTTTAAAACAGTTTTTAATTTATTCCTGATATTGCAAAAAAAAAATCGATATTTTTTATTTGACATTAATCAAACTTCATCGATAATTAATAATAATAACTAATCAGTAATTATCATTTTGTTTGCGTATATACGACATACGAAATTAATTATTAGACCATCGACGAAACCCGATGATGACGTATCTGGACGACATCCCTAACTATACCGTCGGCATTCAGTACCATATTATTATTATTATTATATTGTAGGCATGTCGAATTTTCAGACACTTCTGTGTGCAGACGATGAGCGACAATGTTTGTAGCACGTATGTCCCTTTACCCTTCCTCATACCCTCCCACCAAATTACTAAACACTAGCATCTGGTCATTCTCACGTACGCGCGATACACTGCGTGCTAATGGCTGGTTTATGTGTGTGACGATTTTCACCAATCGTCACACTCGGTTTCTCCCATATTGTGGTTTTGTCATAAAATTATAATGGATATTCGTCAATATCGTTCCGTGCTATTATATCGCCGTGTTATTATAGCACGTTTATTCTGTCATCCGCCGAATTTTGCGATATTAAAAGGTACGTAGAAAAAAAAATTGAAAATAGGGTTTTTGTAAATTGTCGTTATTTAAACTTAATGAAATAACTAGTTAAATAAGTAATTGAATATAGATTCGCGGTAAGAATTAACTATTATGACCATATTAGGTACATCACATTTTTTATCTTCCTGTTGGAGGTGCCAACCTACACGGCAACGAATTTCCTCTGACAGTTTTATATAACACAGTAGAACTATAAAATGCATGTACCTGCATTAAAACGAGTACGTAAGTATATATTAAATATTATAATGGTAGTTCACTATATATTATAGTGCATATAAGTAACGACGAGGCAGTGTGTATAATAATATAGTTCCACCATAACATGTGGTAGGGTCAGAAATTTGTAGGGAGGGATAATGGAGGGATGGTCGGAATCACCGGGTTTTAATTAAATCTGGTCGGACGGTCGGCCATGCAAGCGTCCGGTGTTGTCATAATCACGTGCCAGTCGTGCCGAATACGCACGCGCATGTTATCGTCGTCGTTCCGACTGATTGAACGTCGTCGTCGTCAGCCCAACGCTATTCCGACGCAGTGTCTACGCGATGGCGGTAAAACGGTAGTGATTGCGATCGGAATCGCGACGTGATATTAAAATATCATTATAATAATAATCATTAATATTATCGTGCCCATGTGCAAACGACAACGGCCACAATAATATTGTATAATGGCCAAAACTACACCGCTCACTCGTGGAAAAATCGTCGAGCCTACCGCATTTGTTTTACCGTGTGATGCGTGCGCGTATGCTGGCTAACGCGTAAATTAGGATATTCACTATGATATTCGCTCTGATATCCACGATCAACACAAAATCAGTACCCATTTCGGTGTCCAAATATATTATTACAAAATCAAATTAATCTTATAGTAATATGACGATACACCGATGTGTCTGTCCATTTCCCCAACGAAGATATCGAAAAACACTTTCAAAGTTTAAATTCTTTTATTATGGATAAATCAAAGACATCGACTCAAAAACTATTATAATACAGTTATTTTTATATAATACATTTTTTCGTTACTTTTATTTTAAGACAATTACGGGTACCTACATACATTTCTTAAATTGTGTAAGTATTATTTGTTTAATGTTTTTTTATCTTATATTCACAAAATAAAAAAATCTACGTAAAAATTTAAATATATTATATTCATATTGATTCTTGAATTACATTTTGTAAAAACCTTTCAAATTTATAAAAAAATTATAATATATAATATTTTAAATCGAATATGCTTTAAAACTATACTTTGATGATATATTTTATTTTATTTATTATGATTTCTTTGAGTAAATAGATGAATAGATAAATATTAAAATATAGTCTGTATCCAATGAGATAATAGACAGTAAGTATATTATGATGTACACGTATTGTATATATTATGACTTTGGTTAAAAGCTTATAAATTTAAGTTACAAAATATTGATAGGTAGGTAATATTATAATTTAGGTGCCTATCGAAAAACAGATAATTATACCCAAAATCAATACGTCAGTGTAGTGATATTGCATACCCATAGCGCCGTCTATATAATAATATTTTCAGGCAATGGCTAATAAATAATAATACAATAATAATTAGAGACGAAATTGGTAATTAAATTAACATGTTATACATGAAATCAATTTATGTTAATTGCTAATATGATTATTATTATCTGGTTAACTTTGTTAACATTATCATAAAGTGTAGTGTGAATAATGTTGTTATTTTACCAAAATGAACTACCTGAATATAAGATAAATAAAAGCGCAAAATACTACGAGTATGAAAAATAATTGATACATCTTGATGAAATTTTAGTTTTAAATAAACTTTTAAAATTTTAATTTGTAAATAATATAATTGAAATTAATAGTTAGTTTAAGTTGTGTTGTTCATGTGGATTACAATTTGTCTATCATTTCTTTAATAATACAATACCTATTTTTTTTATTTATTTATTTATTTATTTATTTTTTTTTTTGATACATTTATTATTACTTACACATTTAATAAATAGGCAATGTTTGTTTCATGTTTACAAAATATATAATCATTTTTTATTTATTCATAAAAGTGTAGTATTAATTTCAAATAATAGTATTTTATAAGTTATTAAAATTCTTTAAAATGTTCAAAAGGAATTTCTTGCGTTTTGAAAAAAAAACTTTTTTTTAAATTTTAATATTAAAATACCCAAACCAATGTTGTAGGTTTTATAAGAAGAATATCAGATTTAAAAAGCATAATATAAAAGTTTGGCAATAATCGATAATACTATTTTTAAATTAAAAATATTTACGTTAAGTATTTATTTTTACAATTTGTTTTCGTTAATTTTTAATTAGTACTTAATGAATTTACCCTCATAAATATATTTGTTTTTAATAATAAATGAGTGGTATACATGTTACGCCGAAATCGTGAAATTGCCAATTACATGAATTCGGCAGAAAAATTGCCTAGTTCATGAAATCAGCAACGCTGTTGCCGACAACGTGCAATCGGCAACTTAGCTACCAAATTCACGAAATCGGCAAATTTTATTTGCTAATTTCGAGAACTAAGCAGACTTTTTTCTGCCGAATGCGTGAATTCGGTAACACATTATTACAAATAGTGGTACCTATATAAATAACCAAAATTGTACGTGTGCTCATTGGCATTACCAAACCATTATCTTTATTGCCTATGACAATAATACGATAAAAGTACAAACATTTTATCTTAGTTACTAAGGCATTTATATTGCTTTGATAAAATAATGTGCTAATGACAAACGATCAGTATTCAGTTATTCGTTTCGACTGGAGAAATAGCTAACAGTGTGTGAAGTGCAGACGATTTGATAAGTTCGCTTACGTTGCGATATTAGTAATTTAATTATTAATTACCTAAATATAATCATGAATATTTAATATTCATATATTCAATTTATTAACGATGGACTCTAAATGGACAACAGAACGAGATGCCAAAGCTGTAAAAATGTTAACTGATGACGCTTCTATAAATAAAGATAGGCGATATTATCATATCCGTGAGAAATTTGATTTAATCGAGGTAGCTGGCGTTAGACGAGTGCGACAAAAACGCGATCAACGTATTATGGCAGTAGTCGAAAGTTTTCCTAGTATTATCCGTGACATGCATGTGGCCAGTAGACATAAAGATAAGACAAAAACACACAAGAAGATAATGGAGCACTACTCTAATATTACAATGGCTGCTGTAAAAGCTTACATTGCTAATTGTGAAAGGTGCACGGAAAAATCAAAAAAAAAAAAAAAAAAAATGTATGCGAGGCGTTGTTGTGCGGCCTATTTTATCTTCTTCTTTAAATGAACGTGGGCAAGTGGACCTTGTTGACTTTCAAAGTTTACCCGACGGAGGTTTTAAATTTATTCTTCATTACAAAGAACACTTGACAAAGTTTTCATTTTTTCGGCCTCTGAAGTGCAAAAGGTTTTGGAAGTAGCGAAAGAACTGCTACACATATTTTTGACGTTTGATGCCCCTCGTGTTCTGCAGTCTGATAATGGTCGCGAATTTATTGCCGGTATTATAACAGAATTAGTGTCATTATGGTCCGATCTAATACTAGTAAACGGTCGGCTACGTTATACACAAAGCCAGGATCTGTAGAGAGAGGTAATTATACGCTGAAGGATTCACTGGTGGCGTGGATGTGAGACAACAAAACTGCCGCGTGGAGTTACGGCCTAGCTTTTGTACAATAGGGCGTTAATACCACGTATCATGAAGCTATAAAGATAACTTCATATGAAGCAGTTTTGGTCAAAAAGCACGAATAGGACTGGCAACCAATGTATCTTGAGAATTATTGGAGAATATGACAGGAACGCTGGAAGAGGATATGTTGGACATGCTTTTTGATCCATCTACTACATCTACTCCTACCACTCCTGAATATCGGAATGATGAAGACGTAGAAATACTCAATACTGAAGTGAGTAGAATTTAGAGTATAAGGAATTGTATTTTTTATTTATTTATAAACCAATTTAGCACGGAAGCTAAAAATTTAATTTAAAAATTATAACAATGGTAATATACTAGTACAATATAATAAAATAATTTTATTAATTAAATAATTAAAAAAAAAAATTATAGACAAACGATTTAGAAAGTACGCATAATACATCTGAACTATTAGAAATCAATACTGAGTGCTCGCTACATATTACACCAGAAAATGGAGTACAGCAGAAATTCGATAATTTGATAAAGACCACACGAAACATTTTGGAGATTGAAAGTGACACTGATGAAGTAAGTCGGGTTTTTTTTTAAATTAATTTAGTATTAATTATTTTTTAATTATTTTTTTTTTTTTTTATATATAGAACACTGAAGAGGTAGTTTCCGATCATCCTTCTCTAACACGACGCAACATTGCTGCACAAAATTTAAAATCTCAAGCGGACAGGATGGTAACCAGGGGCAAAGGCGTTCTCCCTCCCTTAAAAGTTGGTGGCAATGTTCTTGTGTCAATTCCGTAGGTAGATCGAGGGCAAGGATATGCAGCCAACCTTCTTTCAGTTATAATAGAAAAAAAAGATGGAAAATTTCATATCACTACGAAATAAGGGATTCTGAGCATATGGCTGGAGCGGAATAGTTTGGCTGCTACAAAGTACTGTTCCCTAACAACTGTAGACGTTCAACATTCAAAAAATGATTATTCTTTACGAGAACTAGTTCGATTAGGGTCAGTTGGAGCCGGATAAGGATATCGACGTTGTACCTGCCGTACGAATTGCACATCAAAAAAGTGCACATGCAGGAAAAATAATATGATGTGTAATTCGGCGTGCCACCCCAGCCGTAGCTGCCAAAATATATAAATATATAATTAAAAAAATTAATATAATTTCATAATTTTCGATTTTTTTTTTTTACTTTTATGTACATATAATTTATTAATACAATTATATTTTATTATATTTCCAGTGTTTTATGTAAGATCATAAATTTAACACATTCATTTATATTGAATTATGTGTTATCATTTTTTTTTTTAAGAATGGTCTTGCTGATTTCACGTAATCGGCAGTTTTATGAACTTCAAGTTGTTGATTTCACGTTGTCGGTAACAGCGTTGCTGATTTCATAAATTAGTCAATTTTTCTACCGAATTCATGAAATCGACAATTTCATGAATTCGGCGTAACATATAAATTGTTCAATTATAAATATCAATAAATCGATAAATAAATAAATTTAGTTCTACTAAAATTATTTTTAAAACAAACTCAAAAGAATAATTTATTTTCATAAAAGAATATTAACATTGTTTGGATATATTTCGTGCTGATTTATCTAAGTGTCCATACTGTAGGGTTAGGAGATTTGTAATCGGTCGGAAACTAAAAACACGGTTTTACTACCGTTCTCGGAAGTATTTCCGGTCTTTACAGAAGGTTTTAGCTATATAGTAGTGGATTTCTCTTCTCTATCTTTCCATTTCACTCTCTTTTTATATGGTTTCTTTTTTTGCACCCTTGTGATTTTTATTTCGAATTATATGACCGGAAAACAATGCTTTTGGATTTTGTCCAACACCTCCAAACAAGACCTTTGAACCGGTCTCCGAAAACGGAAATGCTCTTATCCCTAACACAGCGGTCGCTCGACCAGTGCCAGCAACGACCAATTATTTTTCGAAAAAAAAAACGCATAATGAGTTATATTTAATTTTATTTGGGCGTAGGGACATTATACACAATTTAAATTATTAAATAATGGTACATCAACTTTCAGGATAATGGTAGGTATACTCTAATATTAGTGGGGTATAAATAATATTCACAATTTATATTTATCATCATAAAATTAAAACTCATGTTTTTCATTTGACAATAAATTATTTACTTAAATATTAAAATAATTATTATATGAACCAGATTGGACCAAAATATAATTATTTGATTAACTTTAAATAGATTTGTTAGGTTAAGTACCCGACTTTACTCGAGGATGTGACCACAAAGCATTTACTTAACAACCGAAATTATAGTAAGTGCCATAATAAAGCACGCAAGCGTAATATAATATCTTATAATACTTTAAATTATATCTCATATTATATATTACAATGTAGAATATTAATTTTTAATTTTTGTTTTACATTTGAAATAATTTACATTTTTGTCTTCTCCGATTGTGTGTTACACTTTTTACTATAAACATATACCTAAATTAAATTTTTCAACTTCTCATTATACTATAAAGTAAGGCTAGTTTGATTTCTGCATTAGATGGTTCGGGTAAACAGGCCTTAAGGGTCATGTACGCTTGATTTAATCTATTCATTTTTTTATTTTTATAAATTAATGATTCTCGTGTTTTAATATAATTTGAGAGGGAAAAAATTTTAATAATTAGGGTCATTAGTCTTTCATGATTGCACAATTATTAAAAAATTATTAATTACTCATAAAATGATTAGATTTTTTTAAAACTAATCATAGAAATTAGTATATAATAGACTTCTTTCTTTTTTTACACGTTCACTGAAATTTCACGAAATGTTGGTTTTTTTATGCACTATTAATTAGTTAATTTTTTAGATGTTCTTATACTTTGCATGTAATATTTTTGTTATTAAAATTCAATTTAAAAAAATAATAATTTTGAATTTGGGGCTTAATTTAAAGACAATAATTTTCTTCTTGATCCAGACATTCGATTATTATCATTGCCGAAATGAATTCATGGTATTTTGTCTATTATTTTTATGGAGTTTCAATATTATAATAATATATACATAGTTGGTAGATATTACAATGAATGAATTGCCTGAAATTTCGAAATTCAATAACACACGACTTCGGTATTTTCGTAGAATACAGCTTAAGGCCATCATATTGAGTAGAGAATAAAAAAAACAAAAAAAAAAAAAATAACAATAAGACTACCATAACCGTCGAACACAGTTTAAAACGAGAATCTCTGCAGCAGCAGAGAGACTCCTATCCGAACACACGGTTGAGCGAATTTAAAGGGTCTGCAGGGTTATATGATTCTTCTTTTTATTTATTTTTTAGGTTATCCCTGTTTTTACTTTTTACCCCCGTTCGTTCCCGACTACCAGAACCAGTGTAATTCTTCAGCCACCGTATTTTTTTTTTTAACATCATAATGGCCGGAGTTCAAGTCCAGAGATTTCGGCCATGAAATATCGCCGTCCAGGCAATTTATTATACCCTCTCACTCCTTTGGTCTCGGCTCGAATAATCATCCACGGCGGTCTACCATCGGTAGGTATACCTATACATATATACACATGCATTCATACATGCATTACATACATATATATACAAACAAACATATATATTATATGTATTGCACACTCCATAACTGTACAGATTATTCGGGTTTACCTACGCATTCTGTTACAGGTCCGGTTAAGCACACGCGCGATAGGCGCACAGTGAGTTTTTTTTATCGCCCACGCTTTTTTTTTTTTTTTTTTAATAAAAAAAATTATCGTTATGCTCTGTTTTTTTCTTTTGGTCATTCTCATTACAGGTCGTCCAGTCGGTGAAAGAACACGCATCAAAGACGGCAAACGCGACGGTCGGAAGAAACAAAAACACAGTAGATTGGTGGCGGATACGCCCAAAGTTCAATAAAAGTCACATGCTCTGACCATAAACATTCCAACGATATCTCGCCTCTGACCCCCTTTTCCTCTCGGCATCTATTCATCCCCCAACACAACCACCCACTGGGCGAAATGACCGTCGCCGCCTTCGTGCCGATCAATGATTCCCGTTCATAATAATATTATCGTAGATGCCATCTTTTAACGCTTTACCCTCCAAAATTGATTTCACACACCACTGAGTTAAACAGTTTAACTGTGGTAGTCGTAGGAAATAATGATAATAAAAAAATACATGCACCTCTTTATTAGAATAGACGGGAGCGTTTATAAAATATGTGACACGAATAAAACCAACGTACCTACACACGTACGTTTACTTCGCATTTATAATTAGGAAACATGTACTTTTGATATCATATCCGCGACTTAACCGACATTACGTTAATTACATACATAAAATATAACGTTGTGTAATATTTAATAATTGAGGTTATAATAAAGTATACATATATATATATATATATATATCAAATAAACTAATAGTGTATCATATTAAATCGTTCAAAAATATTTTAACATCATCAAAATAGTAATCTCAATATTGTTATTATTTTAAATGAAACATATAGTCTAAAAATATTGAGATAATAACTAAATATAAATTTTAAATTTCATGAAATCGTAATTTATATACATATACTTCATAAGTTCCAGCATAATGTTTAGTAAAAACGTGCAAGCAATTGAAAACGAGCAATTATAGTGTGTTTTATGTTTGATTATAATAAAACGTCAAAATATTTATAGTTTCTATTTTTTATTGTACACTTTAGAATATTTCAAACAAACGGCATTTGAACACATGATTTTCAAAACATAAAACAAATACTAATTTAAAATAATGCAATTATGTTAATATAATAATTAAAGTATTTCGTGACATATGTATAAAAAGTATTATACAATAAGATTAACTAGATTTGAACCGTTTGTTTGTTTTGGATACGTATACAAAACAACAGTGTTTCCGTAAGTTTTTAGATGTGTGAGCTTGGCGATGAAGTTTCACTGTTATAATACATATGAATTTATAAATTACTCTGCTCGGTAAATTTAAAATTATTCTAGTCATTTATTTCGGGATTTTGCCAAAAAGTAAAAGCTTCCCGTACACAATATATAAATCGCCAGTGTTTGGCACAAATTCACAAAGTTTGGCCAAACATAACACATAATATATATTTATATAGTTATGATATTATAACTTACTTTAAATTGTTAAAAAAAGTTAATTTAAACTGTGCATTTAATGTATTATACAAGCTCACTTGAATTATTCTAATTTAATTTATATATGTTATCTACATTGTGTTAAATAAAAAAAAACCTACTTTAAATTTAACTAATTTATTTTTTGATACAAACAAACACAGTGGGATATTACGAAAAGTCAAATATTCAACAGTTTTAAAATATATCAACTTGAGTATAAAAGAAAATAACTCTTTATAATACATCATATTATTGTAATATTTGATTAAATTAAAATATTAAAATGTATACGATTGTCAAAACACTTAAAATTATTATATAATATTTCGTAACGAGAAAAAGAAATTTTCAATATTTTGTTTTCGTTGATATAATACTGTCACACTAGATATTATATACAATAATATATCATGATTCGATGGACAGACAGACGCCGTTCGAATTTTGTTATACATTTAAAGTTTGGACGCAACACAACTTCGCAAAAGTTTGTATAATTTATAAGGATAGAAGACTTATGTATTAAAATATTATGCACTGTAAGTAGACTTTACAATAAAATTCAGGCGTAATTTTAATATGAAATGCATAGGTACCAATAAACGGTTTTACTTCATAGAATAATTGTTTAATAAATAAAAGTTAAACATAACGTTTATTATGACAAAATTAATAGACGTCAAACAGACGAATATTACAATGAATTAATGAAAATTAATGACTTTTTTTGCTATCGAAATTATTTTAAATCATTATTTTTGTTTGTACCTATTAAATAGTAGATACCTGGGAAGAGCAAGTATTTACATACATATATAATACATTTATTTTCATCTTAAGTATAGTACATGGTGTATACGCTGCTCGTTTTACTATTCGATATTGCATTACAATAATAATATTCAATAAGAATAATATAACAGTAAAGACTAACCTACTTTGTATGATTCAACACAATAATCACTCGACTTAATGTTAATGTGGTCAAAATAAATATACGTTTTTAATTTTATTAGTAATATCATTTTCCCTTAGCGATCATTAAATTCAGTACGGTATTATGTTTGAAATACTATATGGTTACTTAAATTAATATTACTAATTATAGTATTATTATATTAATAACTGTAATCATTCATTGTCTCATAGAGAAAATTTTAGTCTAAGGCAATATTTGTGTAGACCAGTATTTACAAGTTGTAGCTGTCATAATGTTAAAATATTTTTTTTCATTCCATTATTACTTTTAGACATATGTAAATAATTAAAATGATTATATTCGTTAAATTCCTGAGATAAAATTATTATATTTCTTAATAAGAATTATGAACATTTTACACATATTTTACATAGATTACGGTTTAATGATAATAATACCTTGTTTGGTAAATACAAATATTTTGTAATTTCTTTATAGCAGACATAACGCTTTCTAATTAAAAATATAACACACTTGTTTAAATTAATTACCTATAGATACTTAAATATTTTTTTACATACATATAAGCGGTAATTTTAATGTCGAGGAATAACAATGCCGTGTTAACTTAAACTTAAAAAATCCAAATTGTTTTTAGTTCATAATATATTTATTGATTAAACTATATAGGTGTCTAATTGAATAAAGTAAATTGTTGATATTATATTTTATATCTATGGAATAGTTTTCTTATATAAAAGCATTAGAATACCTAATTATAAGTAATGACACAAATGGTCTTAAATTTTTCGTAGAACGTAACATGTATAATTATATATATATAGTATAATATATATATATGAGTTGATCATTTCCTTTTATGAAAATAGATAGGTACAATTGTTTACAACCGAGTGACCCAGGGTAGATTTATGTGACCAATGTGTATTGCGATGAAACCTAACTAGAGACCCATAAAATTATCCTTAATATTTAAATTACCGATTTATTGCTCGTTCTCGTATTTGTTTGTTGATATAATTATTTTCACTTAAATTTTTCTAAATATTGTTCTAATAAAAGTGATATGTACACTGTACAATCGTAAATACATTTTATGTTATTTTAAAATTGTATAAACTTGTTAGTTTCTATGTAAAAAAAATGATAATCCTTTTATAGATATATGTATATTGTAAGAATATAAAACCTGAGATATGCTCTACTTGACTATAATTAACTATATGTCTGATGTTCAAACATTCCTAATATCACTACTAAACTTTATATACTTAACTTAAATTTGAATGGCAAAATTTTTACTTCTGTTTGCCAGCCAATAATTGCGCTGTTTTAAAAAAATCTCTATATATTTTTAATAATTTCATTGTTATGTTTTATATTCAAATTTAATTTAATGTTCATTGTACAATAAGTATTAGAAACATCAAACTTTATTTAAAATATATTTAGTTTAATTATCATTTATTTAAATATATTGTGATTTATTCATATCACACTTATTTTCTAATTAATTGGTTCTAATGACTATTTTTTAAAACTTATGTCACCCAAATATATAAAAAAAAACTTTTTATTTATAATTTATAAGCCTTTTACAAAACTTTTAGAAACTCCATAAGAAATCTTTGCACCTTAACAAAAGCAATCAATACACTTATCAAATGAATAAATGAAACACTGATCACCAACGAATTTAATATAATCGTCAATAACGTAAATAATATAATTATATTGCCTAGTATCTTAAACCTAAAAATAATTTCTATAAAATCTACAAGTATGGTAATAAAAACACAATAAAATAACATAATATACGTAACTATATATACAAAATTACCTAATTTTGTATAGATTATTTTAGAAAACGTGCTATCAAAATAAATTGAATGATGGAGACTTGAATATCACATAATTATGTGAATGGATCGCACCTATTTGTTATACTTTATTAGTTATGGGGCGGGAAATTCTATTAATCGTTTTTATATGTAATATTTTATGTTTTAAATAACCGAAACGCATTTAGTAAGCAATTTGTGTTAATTACGATCACTTCTATAATTCATATATTTTAATATTTCTTATTGTATCTAAGATGTATAATAACATGTTAAAAATTGAATAATTGAGCTTGAATATTATAATTATTATTAATGTCACTTATATTAGGAGAAAATTATTTATCTCAACATTTAAGTACAGCTGATGACGTTAGACGGATACGGACAATCGATAGTCAATTAAAATTTCAGTTAACGCACAAATATGTTAAGATTATATATTACTAGCAGATAATGTACCTACCTATACATGGATGTTAAGGCAATAAACTGGTACAATAGACAAGGGTAACTGAAACAGGGTGGTGAGAAATGAGAAAATAATTCTGAATATATCATCATCACATGACTAATGACGGGCTGAATACATTAAAATATCGAAGGTGATTACTCAATCTCGGACATCTTTGTTAATTATACCACTAGATATATGTTCATACTAAACCTTTTAGTGTACAGTAAACGTTCGAACTTAGATATCCGAACATTTCGCACCAGATAAAAATATATTTCCTGTTTTTCAGAGGGATAATGGGGGAGGTTTATATTATGTCCTCGGTTCATTTAACTGCTTTAAAACTCCCTGGAATTTAGATTGTATAAAGCGATGTTCTACATTTCACGATAATGGTTTTTCTTTTTCCGTTGTTATTTTGTAATTATTTATATATATATATATATATATATTTTTTTTTTGGTAAATTTATCCTCATAAAACTGTCTCATACATTGGAATTAATAAGGTTTTTTAAACTACTTAAATACTATTTAATTGAAAAAATGTCATATTCAATGATTTAATGTGTTTTTAGAAATGCAAACAATTATAAATTATCTAAACAAGTGGATTTGATAAATATAGTCACTGTTACAAATAGGTAGGTACATATTATATATTTTAAGATATTAAAAAAAAAAAAATTTATAAATACTCTTTAGCAGATGAACTTCACCACCATGACCACTTTACCTTTATTATTTAAAATTTTATTGAAAGTTAAACTCGCTAAAGACGCTAGTATTATAATTATTTGGTGGAACGAATGTACGATAGTTATGACGTTTGAAGTTTTTATCATAAGTAAGCATCTTTATAATTACACACCTGATGTGTAAACTCAATATATACACGACTTTCAAAATAAAGGAACCGTTTGTAAGTTCAAGGATATTATTATAATAATTATACTATTAATCCTTAGACTAAGTTTATAGTACACTACATTATAGTTAGTAAGCGCAGCGATTACTCGAAAATAGTACTAATATTATAAGCCTACAATTTTATAATGTAAGTAATTAGATTTAAATATAAACATTTTCTAAAATAACGATTGATACCGCCTAAAAGTATACTACCCTGCACCTGTCATATGATTATTTTAATTAGTAGTACAAACAACTATCCAAGGGTCAATTTTTCAATGTAAACAAATGCAATATAATTATAGTTTCTATTGATTTAATAAATTGTGGTTTTTTAAATCCCTTTTATAATCCTCGATCTGTAACTGTAAAATTAAAAGCAAATACTGATCGGAGTTATCGGGCTTAAATGCAGCTGCTAGGGTAAGATCGAACGATTTCTGATTAATTTCAATATTAGTGTAGATCTATGGCGGAACATTTTTTAATATTTTTAAATTTATACAAGTATTATACATTCATAGTCACAAGTATTTAAGTATGTGTTTATCTTCTCAAAATTTATTGAGACTTATTGTTGATAAACTTATTGTTATAAACAACGGACATGTATTATGATTTTAAGTATCTATTATAGAAATAAATAATACAAATCACGAGAAGAAAACTTTATAACTTTCAAAACAAAAGAATGTTTCACAGAAAGAGATCACTGTTATTTTAAACAAATTGACGTCAATTGCACGAAATGTGCAATGAAAATAGTTCACAAATTGCCAGTGGTAAAATACCTACATCTATCATAATAGCACTAGTTGTTTATACAATAAAATTACGTGTATTTTTTTCCCGTTATTCATTGACATTTTTTCTATAACAAATAGTTTACTTTAAATCAGGGCTTCAAACCGTAATGATTTTTTGTGGTTAATGGTTTTAGTTCATCTACTATTCTTTTCGGTTTTAAAAACTGGTTAATATTGGTTTCATATTTTATAGTTTTTTAAAACCGTTTTTCAAATTAATTAAACCGGTTAATTTTGTTCTTTTAAAAATATATGTATATATTTTTTTTTTATATAACAACTTTATAGGTACCTCAAACAGTTTGTTGTCATGATTATGAAATAATTAAGACATTTTTAAAATTTAATCTTTAATTACAATATTGTCAATATTGTATGATAATATATAATATTATAATTTATAAATTATAATATAGTAATATACTACAAAATAAAAAATAAAAATAACATAATAACTCTTATAGTCGTGGTCCGTGCATACCACTATAATTTTTCATATATTATAATTACAAAAAACACAGTCAGACCAACTTAACAAAATCTGTAAAATTAAATATTATTATTCATAATTAAACATTTATTTATTTCCGTTTGAGAACTAAAAATATTTCTGGTTAACTATTTCGTTTTCGTTCTATAAAATAACTAATTGTAGTTCCGTTTTTGTTTTCGTTCGTATAAATTTTCCAATAAAACCGGTTAATAACAAAAATGTTTTTAACCATTTTGAAGCCCTGCTTTAAATACTGATCCAAATATTTTCTTAAAAAAATAGTATTACAATTCGATTAAATGTTTAATTAGATATAAGTTAACCGATAAATTATGTAAATACGTATGTATAACTTTATATTATGTACGTATTATATTATAATATATCGTATATATTTATAATTTTCTAAATAAATATATTTTATTTTTATTTTATACTATAGGATATAACTATTAAATATTATATTCCTAATAAGTTTGGGTTTATAACAGGCATTAGAATACCTATATATCATTGCGAACATTGGATTCAGCTAATAACGTTTATATTGATGCTATGCAATACTAAGTCAACAAGCAAAATATTATTAAATTATATAGATCTAGAATATGAAATCAACCACGGTCTTTTCAATTAGCATAAATTAAATATTTTTTTTAAAGAAAAAAACTGCTCTCCTTTGTGAATTTCTATCTTTTGAATTTGAGCTGATTTCTTAATTAAGTTTATGTTGCAATTATAATTTTTTGTTACATAGTAGAAATGCATTCAAAGTTATTCAGTATTATGTTAACAGTTGTTTTAGTTAAAAAAAAAACTAAACCACAAACAGTGATAAAACTAAATATGAAAAAAAAAACGTTATTGTTGAAATTCAAAATTATGTATTTTGAAAAAGTATAAAATGTTACTTGACTTAAATTAAATGAATACAATAAAATAAATTATAATAACATTGAAAATTCTTTATTTTAAAATAATATCAATATTATAATTATACTTGATAAAATATTTTGAACTCATAATTAAAAAGTGCTCCTACTTTAAATATTTATTTATTTATTTATTATGTATATTTGTTTATACTTCAATCATAAATAAACATTAAAAATGCAAACTTTTTTCATAAAACCCATTTCAGTTTAATTCATAAACTTTTTTTTTTTACCATCTCAGGTTTACTGAATTTCAAAATTAATTATTTTAACGTACCTAAAGTGATAACAAGTCTTTGACAAAGTTAAACAATTTATAAATTATATTCTATGATTGGTCAATAAATGTGTTCTTCAATATACTATTATTTAATTGAAAATGATGCTTTATCGTATAATCATCCATCCAATTTTTATAGTAGCTGTCAAGTATCATTGAAGATTGAACGAAAATTGTGTACGAATTGTTTTTTTTTTTTTTTTTTGTTTCTAAACTCCTCAGTATATTTCCTTATTTGTATA